>RJWH01002308.1:0-104973 GCA_004363575.1 Solenodon paradoxus
TCACTTTCACTTCTTTGGAAAAGTAAAATTAAAGAGAATCATATGCTAGGCAACTTTACTGAAAATGTGCAGAGATCAGAGATGCAGGATGTTATTCTAATGATCTAACCCCCAAATCTTTCCCAGGGATTTCCAGAGTGAAGGGATTGCCAGAGAACTTTAAAGTTCAGATTAGCAGATTAGCTGCTTTTTCCACTGTTTTAACTTGCTCAGAACTGTAAGGACAAAGTCCTTAACTCATTAGCATCCCTGATCAGACCCCATCCTGACAAGGATACAGTGGAGCAGGGGCCCTGCCCACCCCAAGGAAGTTTCAGAGTACAGTTGTTACTCAGAGAAAGACATGTCAGCATCATTCCTCTTCCGCACCTATACCCAAAACCCTTGCCGGTTTTCAATGAGTCAGGATGTCACCTTACAGGTAACACAGAGATTGGAATTTGGGGTCCATCAAACATCAAGAGACTTACTGGGTCCATGAACCTTTTGAAATTATCAGTAGAATTAGAAATATGTATTTTTCGAAGAATCTTGCCTATGATTTTTATTAGATTTTCAAAGGATACCATGCGTCCTCCAAGTATAGGAATCACCCTGTCAACCCTGCATATGTTCAAGTGAGCCAGTCTGGGTAAATCATCTAAACTCACTGAGTCCCAGAGATGCGGACATGGTGGCTCCATCTGAGCACTAGTCACTCGCATGACTTGTGGCAGGATACTGGAGAAATGCTAAATTGGTTTGAACATAATCTTTATGGTCCCCTAGAGCTTTCAATCTATGAGAGGTGATTGTTGGTATTTGGTGATTTTTCTAACATGGCAAAGTATAATCAGATTAAAGGGAAGCACAATGATTGGCATCTTCTCTTTCTGAGAGATTGTGCCTTGATTGGAAGTAACCAGTCTTCTAAAATCTTAAAATATCTTCAACCAGTTCTCTCTCCCTCTCCTCCATTTTAAATTTAAACAAATACACAAATTACCTTGTGAAACAACTCTACTGGTGATAGTGGGAGGAGCTGATGACAAGGCATCAATCAACAGTCATCCAAAGTCAGATAAACCCCTAGAAATACTCTGTACTGGAAGAAAATCATCCCAAGGGCACAGGAAGAACTGCCAGATTGAAAACACCGCAGTCCTCTTCCACTCTGCCTGAGAAAAAACCCAGCACCAGTTCCAAGGCAGATATGGGCACCCTTTAGGAAGTCTACATTAGTCATTGTGCTTTTCAGCAAGGGTAGTTTTGCAGCTGTGCCTTCAGAAATTTCTGGAAAACTCTGCAACCTGTCTCATCTTTCTAAGCGGCCAGATAACATAGTAAGTTTTTTAAGTAATGAAAGACGGAATTTCTAGATTAATCTTTTACAATAAAGTTGTTGCATCATTTCCTAACGTCAATTCAATGGAATTAAATGCCATTAGTTAAATAGTGATCTGGTAACCCTTATCACTTAAAAGAACATAAACAAGCTCCATATAACAGGACATTTTCTATTAGTCCTAAGAATACAAAACCTGCTTACTTGTCAAGCCAATATTCAGTTACTACTAGAGAGAGAAGTACCAAGTTTCTTGTAAAAAGATAACCCCACTGTTTGGGAGACTTGGTTTGAGTCATGTCTTCTTCACTATCTGTAGTACGTGTAAATACACATATACGCTCACATGCATGCCTGCTCACACGTGCTAACGTTACCCATCACTGGAACTTGGTCCATAGCAATTCTGAATTTCTAAATAAAAGGGGATTTAGGTGACAATCTGAGTGGATGAGCAGTAACACTTCAATTGCAAAACAAATGCACTGTTCTAATGGTGCTGGTTTTGCTGGAGTGTTTTTAGGGGACACCAATGCAGCACCCAAGCTTGGCCATGTTCCACATTCTATTACATATGACAAGGAGACATGATTTTGGAGGCACTGGAGTTTATGAAAGTAAAAAAGAGTCTAGTGGAAAGGTTCCTGTTTCCAAGTCCGGCTCTGCTTCAGTCATTTTGAATGTTAATTTAGACTTTGCGACCTTCAGTATTTTCATGTGCAACCTGAGGGAGTTGGACAAGATATGCCCATCCAGGAATTTCCTCTCTAAAAAAAATTTTAATTGAGGTGATTTTGATTTACAACGCAAGTTTTAGGTGTGTGGTTTCACAATTTATCAAAGATATAACACACGCCTACCACCGCATTTCTTTTTTTTTTCTTCCTTTTTTTTAAGAGAAGAAGGAGGAGAGAGGAAGAAGCAGCATCTCTGGAAGGAAGGAATAAAGAAAAGGAAGGAAGATATTTATTTATTTAGTTGTTCATTTTAGTTTTTCTCCCTGGCCCTGAGTCTTGAAGCTAGGTCTGGATCCTCAGGTTGTATGTGGTCTGTAGACCAGTATCACAGCTGCCTGAGTCTTAAGGGCATGCCCCACACCACGTTTCTAACAGTCTCCATCATTGTCCGCTGGATCCCATGACCCTTTGCTCCCTCCCTCATCCCGTATCCCTCTGGTAACATGAGTTCTGTTGTCAGTGTCCAAGGGTTAGTTTTGTTGTGTTTTGTCTTTGTTTTGTTTCTTCATATTCCACATATGATTGAGATTCTCTGGTATTCTAAAAGCACTTTTTAAGGAGCCCTTCTACACTGTTGCTAGTAGTGTAAATTGGTACAACCTCTTTGGAAAATAGTATGGAGATACCTCAAACAAATAAAGATCGTTCTACCATTCTGTTTAGTGATCCCACTCTTGGACATAGACCCAGCAGACACAAAAGCTCTAATCGGAAAAATTACGTATACCCCAAAGTGTATAGCAGCACAGTTCACAATAGCCAAGACACAGAAACAAGTTAAATTCCCAACAACAGACAACTGTATAAAGAAGCTGTGCTCTAGATACTCAATGGAATTCTATGTAGCTACTAAAAAAAATAAAATTGTGCCCTTTGCAACAATCTGGATGGAATTGAAAGGGATAAAGTTAAGTGAAATAAGCAGAAAGAGTAAGAGAAATACAGGATGGCTTCACTCATATGTGGAATATAATAAAATGAAACAAATAAATAGATGAACCCCAGCAAACTCTCAGGACACGAAATTATGACTTTCAGTGTTAGGAGCGGGGAGAGAAGGAAAGAGAGAAAAAAGTAGTGGTAAAAGACACTGGAACTCTGGTGGAGGGTGTGGTGTGATATATAGATCAAGATACAATGTCAATATTCAAAAATGAAGGTAGCATTGTGGAAAAAAAGAGATAACAAGTATCAATAATTAAAAAATTAAAAATTTTTAAAGACATTAAAGAAACATTTTTAATAAAATCTCAACAGAAGGGATCTCATGAAAATATTATTTGCTATAGAACTCAGGGGAATAAATGTATTATATATAATAGCAATGATATAATATCAATATATTAACACTATATTATAACATTAGTAATTAATATTATTTATTATTAAATGTATATATAGAAACACATGCATATTAACCAACGAATAGTACTACAGATATGTGCTAAATGGTATAGCAAGAAACCAAAACATAGTAAGACAGAAGAGATGATATCAAACAGCTCAATTAGCTGATACTCTACACCTCAAAGTATAAATAAAGATTTTTCTGTGCAGATCAAGGAATTTTTGAGTTTCTTCCTATGATTCTTGGGTATGGTAGACCAGTACTTAAAGGGAAGATTATTGCAGACTGAAAATGACAGCTATAGTCATCTGCCTGGAATCTTTCTTACGCATGTATTTAAAAATATATCACAGAAAAATTATTTGTTCTCCAAAGTGGTTACTCAATAAGTGTTTGTTGAATAAACGAAACATGAATTCTGTCTTTGCCTTGGGACAGTATCTAATGAGGGTGGGGCTCAGAAGTCAAGCAGAAAGAAGGAAGCAGAGGGCTTGAGTCATCCCCTCCATGGGAATAGCAGGATGATAACTCAATGATCACAATAGCAATCATTAACTGAAATGTTCTGACCAAATGATTACACATGAATAGTAAAAAGAATCTTTCTTCTTTTCAGGCCAGCTGCCTAAAAATCATCTGGAACTGGAGATTTCAGAAAGTGGCCTTCAGAACGGCCCAACTGCTTTGCTTCGGTGCCCTGCTCTCTGGTAAACTTCATGGAACCCTCACTTGGCTCTGAGTAATTAGGTGGAGCTTAGACCCAGGTGGAGAAGTTAAGGATGGGACCTGGTTGTTATGAGACATGAGAAAACTATCCAAACTTAAGATTCCTGGAAGAAAAATGCATCCACACCATCATATTGGTAGAATAAGCTTCAGGGAGAACTTAAATGGATATTCCCAGGACCAATGTATCTATTCATCATAGGAGGCACAGGCCCACCTTACTTTAAGGACCTAAAAAAATGGCACCCTTTCTTTAAAAATCATTTTATTCTAAGTGAAAGAAAATGTTTTCATATATAATACATATACATGCATTCAGCCATGTACTTGTAAAATACTTGTTTTAAATACATTATTATGAAGGAAGAAACCCAGGAAGACATCATTGTTTAAAGTCCATGAAAGTCCTACTGCAGTCCTGGTGATATCAGAGTAAAGGCCAATAGCAAAACAATGCAATAGAGATGAGGGAGGAACCCACACAGCTGACCCTCATGTGGCAGCAGATGAGAGGGTTGAAGAGGAACAAGTCTTTATAAACAGGAAAGAGAGCCATTTTCAGGTCTGATTGCTTGGCATTGTCTACCTCTTCACTTGGGAACTGGCCTTCTCTGGCCCGTGAGCTTCCACTGGCTAAGATAATAAGAACTGGCACCTTACTGAAGGGCACATTCTTTATTTCACTTAATATCACAAAAATTCATAAAAAAGGGCTATTTTGAAGCAAGCAAGCAGAGATCATTTAACTTCTCAGAGAAAGTAATTTAACAAAGAAACAACCAAGATCAGTGGAATGATTGTTAGATGCAGATCGGGAAATCTGACTTCTGATTTGCCTCTCCCACAAACTCGCTGTTTCACTCATCCAACAAGTATATATTGGGTGCCTACAAAGTGTCAAGCTCTATGTCAAAAAGAGACACCATGAAGATTCACAACCTAGCATGCATGAACCACGTCATAGAAACAGACATCACAATACACGGTAATGGGATGATGGAGACACAGGCGAGGGATAGTGGGAGCCTGCAGACAGGCCTATCTTGAGAAATCTGGGAAGGATGGAGAAGAAAATTTTACCAGGTGTAAGTGGGGAGGGCAGCCAGGATAGCGGAGCAAGTGCAAAGACATGGAAGTGGAGTTCTGGTTTTCTAAGAAAATAAATATGGTGGCAAGGTTGCTAGGTCAGCAGGTCATAAAACTTCTAAGTTTCCTTGTGGAGAAATAGAACCTATAGATATGAGACAATCATCAGACATGTTATGTGTCATTTACTTTGGATTTGAGCAAGTTCTTTAATAGGCCCCCTCCATTTATAAAAGGAGATTAAATGACTTTAGGCTCCCTTCTAACTCTGTTTTTTTTAGAATTCCAAATCCTTAATACCAGGAATCTCAGAAGAGGACACTTTCCTACTGATTTCATGAACAATTTTAAGTGAAAGATGGCAACCACTCTCCTTAAAATGACTAGATTTGACATAAAATAGTCATGTTCAGGGTACTCACCTGACTACACAGATGTGGACTTATGCTCACAGTCTTTCCTGGTGAGGGATGCTAATGTGGAATTGGTGCCCCTCCCAAATGTTCAGCTAGTCCTTTTCCAAGATGTGCATGACAAGCTTTTCCATACCCATCACCTTGATATGTGAAGCTAAAAGTTAATCAAGACCCACAGCTGCTAACTTTACCCCAGATACTTAGAGATGGAGTCATCTCAGAAATGACCTTTTTTTATGATAGAAGCCTATCTTAAGGCAGGCAAATATCTAAAAGCAAAGGTTTGTCATATGAAGTACCCCTGTCTGTGATGACCCCTTTCTCTCTCCCTTGATGCCCCAGACTCATTTTCCTATTTCTCAGTATAGGACATAAGTCTTCGGACTGTACCACCGACTTCTGAATTCACAGCTGTCAGCACACCCTGGTGGAGCAGTGGTTAAGTCAACCTCCTCCAAAGGAGCCCAAGGTCACATAACCCTGGGTTTGAGTCCTAGGTCCAGGGGGAAGGACAAACAGTGTAAAAAACTAAATAAAACAAAATAAAAAATGCTTCTTCTTCTTCTTCTGCCTGCCTGCTCACCTTCATTCCTCCTTGTACGTTTCCTTTAAAAATAAAAAAAGAATTCACAACCATGTAAATTCTCCATCCAGATGTCATCACCTTTGATTATTTTGCCTGCTAGTCCTACTGATGTTAAGGTTTGCCCAAAGAGCTGTTGAGCCTCAGAGGGATGGGGGAATTTCCCCTGTACCCCAACACTAACTGGGCACTCTCTTTTCCTTAGAACTAATGAATCAGAGGGAGGTGGATGCATGGACCTATCATCACAGCACCAAAGCATACTCATGGAATTCCTCCCGTGCATTCTGCCAGAAGCTCTTCACGGATTTGGTGGCCATCCAGAATAAAAATGAAATCGCATATCTCAATGACATCATCCCCTTCTACAGCTCTTACTACTGGATTGGGATCCGCAAGATTGATGATAAGTGGATCTGGGTGGGGACCAAAAAGACTCTCACCAAGGAGGCAGAGAACTGGGCCGACAACGAACCCAATAATAAGAAGAACAACCAGGACTGCGTGGAGATCTATATCAAGAGCTTGTTGGCTCCAGGCAAGTGGAATGATGAGCCGTGCTGGAAGAGAAAGCGGGCGCTGTGCTACAAAGGTAGGTCTCTGCTCTGTACTGTGTCTGCTCCTAAAGAATGCCTTCCCTGGCTGGATCATAAAACCAGCGAGTCAACAACATGGAGGAAGAAAATGAGGGACCTGAAAACAAAGAGTAAAGTGTTCATTAAAGTCAGTGAGCCCCTTAAAGGCGATCAGGTCAGAATCAGAGAACACTGACTTTTTAAAACTAGAAGGAAATGTTAATATCATCTGGTCCACCCTTCTCATTTTATAGTGAATGAAACAGATGCTTAGGAAGTTTTAGTCTCCTAAAATTCATGTCCAGAGCTTTCTCTTACCAGTTTTCCCTGGTAAAGAGACTATAAATTGAGAGGAAACTTAGCCCTGCTAAGGCACAGCTGTCCCTAATACCTACTGAGCATCAATATGTTGCTGGCATTGTTATTATTCGTGTGTCTTTAGTCCACTTAATATCAGTTGTATTTAGTCCTCATGAGAACCTCATCAATCAGGTCCTATTTCTCTTATTTTGTGAATGAGGAAAAGGGTGGGAGCTATTAAGGAATCTGCCCAAGATTCTAAGCTACCTGATGGTGGAACAAGTTTCAAACTCATGTTGACTCCGCAATTGGTTTTTAGCCACACAGACAACCACCCTCTTTGTTCTATATAACCTGTGAGAACAAGAAAACAAGGAAATATGAGAACAAGGAAAACAAATGCTTTACAGAGTCCTTCCAACAACATATGCTCAGGTCTCTGGTGGGGATTGGAGGGTGAAGAAGAAAAGCGGTAACTGAAGGTGAGACCCTGGGAGGATATTTGATTCTCAGCTCTCCCTGTGAGCAGACATGCCCAAGAGTATGGGCTTCCTGCAACTGTGCACTGAGTGCCTGAGTTGACTCCATTTTTTGGATGTGACTTCCCATCTAGAGGAGTCCTCCTACCCTGATGGTCCTGAGCAAGGGAGTCTGAATCCTCTTAAATAAATCATCTTACAGTTGCCACACTCTACTATATATGTTTTAATTTCTTTAGATGATAATCACTCTCAATGGCAGCCCTCAAGAAGGAGGTACAATACATATTACAGAGTATGACATCTGTGTTCTCCCTCTCCCCACCCAAGCTTCCTAACTGAGGGACAACATATCCACAAATTCACTATCATGTAGTCAGGTCTCATTTTATAAGTAATTAATTAGAATGCCCAGGTGGACAGGTGGTTAGGTCAGCAGCCTCAGAAGGAGCTCAGGCCATGTACATCCCAAGGACATACGTTCATGTCCTGTGTCCAGGGAAAACAACTTGTGTGAACCACTAAATGAATTTAATTAATTAATTAATTAACAGAAGACAACCAGTTCTTCATAGGCCAGGAAGGGCAATACCAAAATATTCACTTGTCCTTGCTGCTTTCTAGTTGGCTCTCTCCCTTCCTGGAGTTGGCCTCCCAGAACTGTCCCTATCTGAGCATCTTGGTGGCTCCTGAATGTTCCACTACCCCACTGCTTCCCTTTCCTCCCCAACCTTCAGCATCTGTCTCTGTAAGATGGTCTTTTCCCAGTAAAGCTGGTAAAATCTAAAAAACAAACAAACAAGCAAAAACAGAAAAGAGGTTGAAAGCTCCTGGCATGAATAATGGTGGCCCTGCTCCAAACTGCAGTGATGACAGGCATCTCTAATTGGTTCCCTTTCACCTAAACACAGTTGGCTTACATCTGCTCCAGCATAATACGAGAGGTAGGCGCTCCCGTTGATTGGCATTTGCCATCCCAGATGTAAAAGGTGTGGGAGATAGATGAGAAATAGATATGCATACTCCACAGGAAGTTAGGTTGGAAGAATCCTGTACCTGTCAGGATTTGTTAGCTCTCAGAATAGGCTATAAAAAATCATCGAATCATCATTTTATTCTTTCCAGGAAATCTAAAGGGATAAATACGTTCTTAATATGCCTGGAAATGCTGAAATGGAGTAGACTACACAGCATGTGTTGCTTTTTTATATTCTGTAGAGCTTTACTATCTGAAGGAAGCTAGAGTACAAAATTTGGATGCTCAGAGAGCACGGGGCAGATAGGCTCCTGTAAGGCTCCGGTGTGGCTCAGGTTTAGGGGGCCAGAAGAATGGAAGGGCATAAGATGTGGACCAAACCTCTATCTACCAGCTACTGCTGCCTCCTGCACCTGCCTTTCACCTGCAACCCTTCCCGCTGCCTCTACATCCTCCCCAAACTCACTGGTTGCCATGGCAACTTCTTCCTGCAGAACATGGCATGGCCTATGGAATGGTAGTATCTTAGGGCTGAAAGGGAATAGAGCAATCATTTCGTACAACCCTCTATGTGACATGAATTTCCCCAAAGTGAACCAACAGATGACCAGGACTTTGCAGTGGAAACACCCTCAAAAGAGAATCCATCCACAGACCTTGTCCCCTACTCTGACCTTATCAATGAAGCAATAAAAACATTCCTAGTGCTTTCATATTATCAATCCTAATGTGATCTCCACCAATGCATAGTGTGGATAACTTGCAGGAAAGAAACCTTCATCTGTCCAGTCACCAAGTGACACAGACATAACACAGACAGAAGAGACCTGACAGATTTGTCATGCTGTCAGCCTGGCCTAGTACACCTGTGAAGCATCTTCTCATGAGATTGTCTGGCCATTACCTGGAGTAGGTCTTAAATATCTCATTTGGCTCCATGATTCCTCCAGCATATGGTATTGGGCATAGATTTGAAATGAGCAAAATGTGGAAGGGTAGGGCCCTAACTTTGGGCTTGGAGAAATAACTTGCTGATCTCCTATGTGTGGACCCCCCCACCTCCCACCACCTCTGGTTCCTAACTTTCCTGTCATAGAGATTTCTGTAATACTACAACTCATCAAGACTTAGGATTTAAAGACTATTCTCTGTACCACAGAGAGGAGTTTCACTCTCGATACATCTCTCGGGTTCATTTGTTCCTCTATGTCTACACAGAGTGGGGTGGAGTGTTTCCCTCCTCAAGATAGGGCCTTGAAAGGAAGCCATGTGACACTCCCGGAGGCTTCTGCTCTTCATAAGGAAGAGACTGGCTCTCCAGAGGACACTTGCTTTATGTTGTCTAGCTCCATCTTACCAGAGGGAGGCTAAAACAGTGGTGTGGAGCCATAGTCCGGCTTTTCTCCACACCTCCTGGGAAAGCCTTGATCCTGACTGTCTCTATCCCTACAGCCTCCTGCCAGGACATGTCCTGCAGTCAGCAGGGGGAGTGCATAGAGACCATTGGGAACTACACCTGCTCCTGCTACCCTGGATTCTATGGACCAGAATGTGAATCAGGTGAGGCCACCCTGGTGTGGAGAGCATTGCAGTCATGGGTCTTGTGTAGAAGTGATACCAGGAGGCGGATCATGTCAGAGACTCTCAAGGGAGTAGAAGCTCATCCCAGGCTCAGTCTACCATTGCTCAGTCTTCCCCTAAATCCACATGCTGGGTAAACGCATTTTATTCTAGAGAGAACACTTGTCCATACAGTCTTAATAGACACAAGGGGAGTGTGATCGCGACACAACAGACTCTTTCAAGCTCATCTTACTTGTTCGAAATAAAAACCAGTGTAAGAATGATTATTTCTCAAGATACAGCCAACACCTAGGGACCCAGGAAAGATGACCAGGTTGCGTTAGCATGGAGGGAGATGGCAAGAAGCGCTATACTTTGAACCTGCAATGAAAAGTTGCCACTTTGTCCTGCAGTCCAAGAGTGTGGAGAGTTTGACCTCCCTCAACACGTGCTCGCGAACTGCAGTCACCCTCTCGGGAACTTCTCTTTCAACTCACAGTGCACTTTCCACTGCACTGAAGGCTACACGCTGAGTGGCCCAGACAAGCTGCAATGTTTGGCTTCTGGAGTCTGGACAAACGAGCCCCCTCAATGTGAAGGTATGTAGACCCAAGTTTGTCCATCTTGGCTGACAACTGGAATTTCAGAGAGGAGAATAAACTTTCTCCATTAAAAATAACAAAACGAAAGAAATAATAAGGATCTATATTAGGTGGGAAATTGTGGTTATGACTATTACCCATCATTCGGAGTGACACCAACTCTAATTTTCATGGTGTTTTGTATTTGTAGCTCAAAGGAATCAAGTTCTTGATTCTCTGCAAAGACGTCGTGACATGATCCCTCTCCCTTCTTAAGTACAAAGTGAGCAGAGTACAACAGAGAGAGCTGAAGGGTTGTGTATTATTCATTTGCTCCCTTTATGTTGATTGGTTTTTTTTAATTAATTAAACCAGGGGTGTTTGGATCTTTCTGAACTACTAAAAACACCATATAACCAGGCAGGTTTGTCACCTGGCCTGTCACTTTGGAAAGGCTGCAGCATGCCAAGGCTTCCAAAATGCTGACCTTGACCATGGACTCACCCCATTGGTCTCTGTTTGCTTTTAGCCACACAGTGCCCACCCCTGAAGGCCCCCGAGCGAGGACACATGGCCTGTCTTCACGCTGCAAGAGCATTCCAGTACCAGTCCAGCTGCAACTTTAGCTGTGAGCAGGGATTTACCCTGGATGGGCCCAAGGCACTATGGTGCATGGCCTCGGGCGAGTGGACAGCCTCAGCCCCAGTGTGCAAAGGTGGGTAGCAGGGAGTCAGGGTTTCTAGTCTCCACTGACTAGCCCTTCCTAGGAACTGACCAGCTTACGGAGAAGCTGACCCGAATGGCCATACTGACTCTCCTCCTGACTCGCCCTCAGCTAGATGGGTCTATCAAGAGTGTCAAGCTCTAGAAAAGGCACAAGGCTGATCTTACTACGAACAGAATTTTTAAAGCCTGACTTTCCCCAAACTCAGAACCTTCAAGTGGTTTCAGAATGATCTCATTCACAAATGTCACAGAATTTGGCAAAGCGTGGCACCTTCCTCTATAAGGAGATGCTAGAAACCCTCCTGAGACAGGCTGAGAGCCATAAAAGGCAGAGAGGATATTGGGGAAAGCTCAGGGGAGTCTGTAAGAGATTCGGGTCACACTGAGGAATGGATACCATGTTGGGACAAACTGCATTAGGGCCCACCGATCCTCACCCATGCTTCGTTCCACCCAGTTTCAAGAGGGCTTCATCATTGCTCTCAGTGAGGACTGCCATTTTCTCCTTCCTTAGTGCCTTCCTCTGTCCTCAGGACAGTGTCGGCCCCGGGACCCCCCAGCAAAGGAGCTATAGGCTCACATCCACCCTGATCCCTTTGTGTGTGGCTCCACTGGCAATCTTTTTTTTTAAAGGAAAGGTGCAGGCAGGAATGAAGATGAGCAGAGACAGGCAAGAAGAGAGAGGAGAAAGAAGCATTTTATTTTATTTAGTTGTTCATATTCGTTGTTTCAGCTGCAGTCTTGACTGTGAGCCTAGATACCAAGTGAGGGACATGGGCCCTGACCCCTGGGCCTCCTTGCCAGCCTGTGAGGTCGATGTCCCCTGAGCAGCCCCTAGCCCATCCAGGAAGGAGTTGTGGTACAGTGGAAAGATCCAGGACTCTCAGGGTCAGGATGACCCCTCTCTCTAGGTTCTGACACTGGAGCAGGTTACTCAACCTCCAGGCGGTATGGTTTTCTCCATCATGAAATGAACTAAGAATTGCATGGTGCTCTTGTAAGGAATAAGTATATAAGTTTTGTACAAGTAAAAGTCACATCTAAAGTACCCTGCATAGGGCTGGGCATACCGTCCACCTTATTTCTGCCTCGTTTTCCCTCTTCTCACCTCACTGGCATGTACAAACTGTGACACAGTGTCCTGTAATTGAGAGAGTGTCCACAGCAGCCACTGGGACAAAGAGATGTTTTGCATTGTAGCCTTTGACAATGGAGCAAAAGAACTGCATCAGAAGAGTGTGTGATGCCTGTCTAGGCAGCCCTGTTCTGTGGAATTTCCAAGCTTATGAACTGAAAGGGTAGCAGGAAATCACAGACAGCCCTGAAGATTTCCCAGGAGACCCGGTCACAAATTGGGCTCTGACGCTGTCGAGATATGCAGCCGTAGGGACAGTGCTCAGAATTTCTGAACAGCACTGTTCTCATCTGTAAAGAAAGGAGAACTAACAAATCTTTGGTTCTGTAAGGTCCAGAGTCTGTAAGAACCCTGATTCTTAGAGGTGTAAAGCTGGCTATCATGGTGATCTTTAAACTCTGAAAGCTCTCAAGGAGAGGAAATGCTTTTACTTGAGAGCATGAGGAAATGAGTCTTTATCAGAACTGAGGTCATTCGGGGTTCCAGTGTGACCAGGAACTCACCTTATCTGCTCTTATTTGACTTAGGATGACATCCTGAATTCTAGAAGTAGAACCCACCCAGGGTCATTTTTAAAAATATTTTTCAGTATTTTATTGCAGTAATTTAGCTTTACAAATTAAAATAAACTCATATGTGTAGTTCCCCATTGCTCAGATATATGTCACATACCCTGCCCTCCACCAAATCACCACATGTTCTTCAATATTGTCCAGTGGGCTCTGCCACCACTTGTCCCCCTCCCACCCCCATCCCATTCCCTATCTGTAACCTCAGTTCTATTTCACGTGTCCAAGGGTTGATTTTATTTCATCTGTTCCTTTTGTCTATTCACATTCCACCTAGGAGTGAAATCATCTGGTATCTGTCTTTGTCTTTCTTCTTTTGACTTATTTCACTTAGCAGATTCTCCTCTAGAGCCATCCTGCTGATTCAAATGACAGGATTTCATCTCTTCTAAGTGCTGTGTAGTATTCCATCATATATATATATATATATATATATATATATAACATCTTCTTTATCCGTTTATCTGATGTTGGGCACGTAGGTAGTTTCCAGTTCTTTGCTATTGTGAATAGGGCTTCAATAACCACGGGGGTGCATAAATCTCTACAAATTAGTGTTTTTTCATCTTTTGGGTACATCCAGAAGTGGGATGGCAGGATAATATGGGATTTCCATATTCAACTTTTTGAGGAATCTCCATACTATTTTCCATAGGGGTTGTACTAATTTGCACTCCCACCAATAGTGTAAAAGTGTTCCCTTTTCTCCATATGCTCACCAACATTTGTTTCCAGACGTTTGGATAATAGCAAATCTCTCAGGTGAAAGGTAACATCTTGTTTTGATTTACATTTCCTAGATAACCAAGAAGAACATCTTTTTATGTGCCTATTGTTTATCTGTATATCCTGTCTCTCCAATTCCTCTTGCCATTTTTTGATTGGATTGTCTGTTTTTCTATTGTTGAGTTTTATGAGTTCATTGTATATTATGGATATTTAGCCCTTATCAGAAATATGGAACACACATGACTTCTCCTACTTAGTAAGCTGTTATTTTGTTTTGATGATGTTTTCTTTCACTGTGAAAATTTTAGTTTGCTATAGTCCCAATGGTTTATTTTTGTTTTTGTTTCCCTTGATGCTGGAGTTGAGTCCCCATAGACCTCTCTAAGACTGATGTCATGGAATGTCTTTCATGTGTTGTCTTCTAAGAATTTTATGGTTTCCAATCTTATGTTCATGTCTCTAGTCCATTTTGAGTTAATTTTTGTGGATGGTGGTCTAGCTTCATTCTTTTGTATGTGACTGTCCGGTTATCTTAACACCATTTATTAAAGAGACTTTCTTTTTTTATCGTCTGTTTTGGGCTCCTTTGTTGTAGATTAACTGACTGTAAGTGAGTGAGTCAGTTTTTGGTAATTCAGTTCTATTCCACTGATCTGTACCTCTGTTATTATTCCAGTACCACACCATTTTGATCACTACTGCTTTATAGTATAACTCAGTGTCTGAGAGGGTAATCCCCTTGGATTAACTCTTTAGTTCTCTTAATTGCTTTGGCTATTCAGGCTCTTTAGTTGTTTTATACAAATTTTAAGATTTTTAATTCTATTTCCATGAAATAAGCCTGTGGGATTTTAATGGAGATTTCATTGAATCTATATATTACTTTAGGTAAGATGACCATTTTAACAATATTGATTCTTCCCAGCCATGAGGAGGGAACGTCTTTCCATCTCTGTATAGCCTACTCTGTTTCTTTTAAGAAAGACTTGTAGTTTTCGTTACATAGGTATTATACCTCCTTTTGTAAATACATTCCAAGATATTTGATTCTTTTTATTTCTGTTTTGAACAGTGTGGTTTTCTTGATTCTGTTTTCTTCTAGTGTATTGTTTATGTATAAAAATGCAATGAATTATGGGGTATTGCTTTTGCAGCCTACCACTTGACTGTATTTGTTGGTTAGGTCTAGTAGTTTTTTGACAGAATGTTTAGCGTTTTCAATATATATAATCATGTCATCCGCATATAATGAGAGTTTTACTTTCTCCTTTCCAATTTGGATTCCTTATATTTCTTTTTTGTTGCCTAATTGCTCTACTAAGACCTCCTGTAAGATGTTAAATAGCATTGGTAAGGTTTCACAGCCTTGCCATGTTCCTGACTTTAGAGAACATGCTTTCGATTTTTTACCATTAATTATGATTTTGGCTGTGTGTTTTTCATACATGGTCTTTATTATGTCGAGGTATCTATCTTCTATCCCCATTTTTATGCAGAGTTTCTGTCATTACTTTCTATCATTAATATTTGTTCCTGTCAAATGCTTTCTCTGCATCTATTTATGTGATCATGTGGTTTTTCTCTTTGCTCTTGTTGAAATGTTGTATTACATTAATAGATTTACATATGCTGAACTGTCCTTGCATCCCTAGGATAATTCCCACTTGGTCATAATGGATTATCTTTTTGATGCATTATTGGATTTGACTTGCTAATATTCATTGAGAATATTTGAATCTATGTTCATTAGAGATATTGGTCTGTAATTTTCTTTCTTTCTGACATCTCTTTCAACTTTTGGTATCAGTGTGATGTTAGCCTCATTGAAAGTGTTTGGAAGTGCTTCCTGTTCTTCGATATTTTGGAAGAGTTTGAGAAGAACAGGTATTGATTTTTCTCTGAAGTTATGGTAAAACTCATTAGAAAAGGCATTTGGTCCTGGCTTTTATTTTTAGGGAGACTTTTAATTACCTCTTCAATCTCCTTGCTTGTGATTTTTGTGTCCAGGTGCTTTAACTCTTCCAGGTTCAGTCTTGGTAGACGGTATTTTCTAAAAATCTGTCCATGTCCTTGAAGTTGTCTACTTTATTGGCATAGAGCTGTTATTCCAGCCAGTTCCTTTTTGCTTCTCTTTCTCTTTTTAAGTAGGTTGGGTGTAGTTACGTTTTGATTGTTTTCTGTTTTTGTTTTCTTCTTTGTTTTTTTTTTTTCTTCCCCTGGAGATGTGTTTTGAGGTTAGCATTAAGAACTGTGTGTTTATTTCCTATTTTTATTTGAAAGCAGATTAGTCTTGCACTCATTCTAACAATCCACATTTTTATTCTCAACTTCTCCTCCCCACTCTTTATATTTTGCTGTATTACTGTTTTTAAGTGGTGTTTCTTTATACTTTTTGGATATTCCCCAGTATTTTCTGTAGAGCTGGTTTGGTGGTGATGAATTCCTTTAACTTTTTGCTATTGAATTCCTCTTTTTATCATTCCTTCACTTATAAATGATAATCTTTCTGGATATAGTATCCTAGACATTTTTTTTCTTTTAGCACTTTGAACATACCATGCCATTCCCTTCTGGCCTATAGAATTTAGGTTGAGAAATTCACTGAAAATCTTAAGGGGACTCCTTTGTACGTCACCCTCTCCCCCAGCTCCATGTCCCAGTCCTGCTGGCTGAGCTCTCTGCTATTGAAGTGACTCTCCAGGAGGCCAGGTTCTTCCTGAGGCACCACCCACTCTGCCAAGGCCCGAATCACAAATCCACAGTGTAACTCTAAACCCTAATGTTTTCACCAGGAGAGAGGGATGTGGAGAAAGGAAAAGGCTTGAGGAGCAGCAGGGTGGTGAATGCTGTTGCTGTTTCTGTAGATTCTGAACCTACTTTTTCTCAGCATTTGTGTCTGCAAAATAGATGATTCCTAGTTGCTCTGTGGGGAGGAGACAAGACTCTTTCCTGCGAGGTCACCATCTTGACTAATCTCTCAGGGCATTTTTATAAGCCTGGGTAATGGGGGATCCACAGTAAGTCATACTACTCCAGCATTTCCTTACACATCCAGCCTCTTGTATGTATACTCTTTCAAGATCCAATTCCCAAAAGAAATGATCAATACATATATATTTTTAAAGATTAAATAATTTTTTAAAGGAAAGATACAGGCAGGAATAGAGGTGAGCACATAGGTAGGCAGAAAGTAAGAGGAGGAAGAAGCATTTTTATCAGTTTTATTTAGTTGTACATCTTAGTTGTTGTCCCTGGCCCCGGACATGAATCCATGTCCTTGGAATGTATGTGGACTAAGAGATTCTGAACCGGGCTCCTACTTCAACAGGGCCTGCTAGATCAGTACATATTTCAAGAGTACTTTTGATGTGCCAAACACTCCAGGTTCTGGGATACAACCAAGAATGACTGACCCCAGGCTCAAGAGCACTGTGGTCCAAGCACAGAATCTCAATAGTATGTGAACAGCATGGCCAGGTGCTGTCGATATTGGAGGGGTTCCAACCCCCAAATGGGGATGATCAGGGAGGGCTTCTTACAGAAAGTGAAATCTAAATAGAGCACTGAGGAGTTTTAAGTGACCCAGGCAGCTCCTTCATGGAAAAGTGGTGATCTGGGCTGTGAACATACTGACAGTGTGGTTAGGAGAGAGGCAGCATCTCTCCAGGGGTTTTCTGAAAAAGAACAGAGCCCCATCCATTACCCAGGTTCAGAGGATACCTTTTCCCTTTAGCTATTGCGTGTGAACCCCTGGAGAGTCCTGTCCACGGGAGCATGGACTGCTCCCCAGCCTCCAGAACATTCCAGTACAACAGTAACTGCAGCTTCCGCTGTGACGATGGTTTCAGACTGAAAGGTGCTGACCTCCTTCAGTGTGAAGACTCGGGACAGTGGACAGCGCAAGCCCCCATCTGCCAAGGTAGTGTGACATTGTCACGTTGCTTCTTTGCCTCCCAGCTTATTAAAGGCATCTGCTTCTGTAATTAGCACTGTGTGCATGTATTGATCAGACATCCACTAAGAACCCATGATGTGGGGGCCCCTTAAGACCTGGCATTGGGGATGAATTGGTGGGCATTGTCTGTCACAGGCACAAATTCATGACAGCCTATTGCAGCTCCAGGTGAGGGCAGCATTGACTAGCATGTGGGTGCAAGGTGGTGTCCAGGAGAGAGGGGTGTGGAGGAAGGAAAAGGCATGAAGAGCAGCAGGGATGCTGAAAGATTAATGGACAAGGCATTCAGTAGAGGCCTGTATTTGCCGGCAACAAGCTTTGCTGTCTGCGAGGCCCAGTGTCTTCTACAAAACGAGAGAGAACTGTTGTCTTACTTACCCACCTGCCTCCCTGTCAGTAAGGAATTAATGTGTGCTAAAGCAAGCTTTCAATGGCTATGAACTTCACCAGTGGTGGTACAATAACGATGAAACGATTATTCCCTTATAAATCCTGTGTCTGTGATCTGATTTCATAATAGCATCATTCTAGAGTTCATGTTTTTGATATGTTGCTTTTCTAGGAGAATGAAAGAAGATCATTAGGACTGCGGTTTTCAAGGGTGCCCCACACAGAAGTCCTGTCTCTCAAGTGTAATACTGGCATTTCATGTTGCCACTTACTGGAAATGCAAGACAACTTCTGTGGGTCCCCTAGGTCTAAGTATCCTCTTATTTAAAAATGAGGCAGTAGCATAGACGTATGGTCTCAAAGAGAGATTTATGACAGGCTCATCATCTCTGATGAGCGACATTTATGTTTATTTTCAGTATTTTGCTCTAACCAATAACATCTCGCTTTTTAAAAAGATCCCTGCATATATTTTCTTATATGCATCTCGATTACACACTTAGCATAGACTCTTGGCTCCAAAAATATATTTTTGCAATTATGGATACATATCACCAGTGAGCTTGACACCGATTCAGTATTGCCCTCATAAAATCCGTCCTGTGTCCTTAGAATGAAATGAAATGAAATTTTTCTCATTCTCCAGGTTAGACACGCCCAGCTCAGAAACCCTGTTCTTGGCTCTCTGAAAGGGTTAAGGGGTAGAACTCCAAGAGCACATGTAACACTGTCTCCTCACTCTTTCTTCCTTCCCTTCTAGTGCTGCAGTGCCCACCTCTCCTGGCTCCAAGCAAAGGCCAGGTGAAATGCTCCAACCCCTTTGGTGCCTTTAGGTACCAGTCAACCTGCAGCTTTACCTGCCAGGAGGGCTCCGTCCTGGTGGGGGCAGGCGAGCTGCAGTGCTCAGACACGGGGACCTGGAGCACAGCTCCTCCAGAATGCCAAGGTGAGAGGAGGCCTTCCCAGCAGCTACGTGGTGGGCCGTAACATTGAAGGTTATATTTCAGTAGTGGTAACTATCTAGGGGCCCAAATTTTGCAGTGGACTGGAAAATTCAGAAGCATGTTCATCTATAACCCAGGGATCCCCAAGGCAGATGCCTTAGGGGCTGAGTGGGAAACTCGCAATAGAGGACAGGGGTGCTCCCCTACCTCCTCCCCAGGGCCCTTTTCCATGACCTAAACTGACCTCATTTGGCTAAAAGGAGCATCTGGAAAGAAGTCCAAAAGGAAAAAATAGGCCACAATTGCCCCAAGATGACCTCTGCCCTCTTCCTAGGAGTGTGGAGGAGTGTGGAGGGTGGGGACTCTTCATGAGTATGAGCATGGAGTGGGAGGGCAGGGTTTCCAGGTGCCTGTCTGCAAACATTGCCTGAGATCTGCACTAAGTTTGGAGAAATACACTTAGGATAAACAAAGCATGATGAGAAGCAGAAGACATTTTCTATAATGCAAAGTCACAGGGCTCTTAGAAGAAAAAATCCTGCGTATTCTACATAAGCACACATATGTGCATTGAATTTGATTTTAAAAAAATAAAGGCAATGTAGTCCATTAATATCGTATAGAACAGAAGCTGCTTGAATCATCTGTGTTTGGGAATTGAAGGGCTGACATACGCTTTCATACCCCTATTGTTGTTTCTGTTCAATGTATTAGATTCTTTAGTCACACCCACGACAAATGCTGTTTCTAAATAACGTTTTTATTTAGAAAAGCTACTGAAAAATAAGACAATAGAAAAATAACAACATTCCTCTTAAATGCCCCATGCTATAACATGCTCTTCACCTGATGTGAATTCTCCTAATATTTTCCCCATCCACATTTCCTCCATGCCATTCACGTTTTTACGATCAGATAAACTTTTAATAATGAAGTTAAATAGACAGAGTACCACGTAAGTCTTCAGTGTTTGCCTTTGGGACAAATTTTCAATGCCCGAAGGAAAGTAGGTAGATGTATGTTTTTAAGGAAGAGGAAACCACTTGCCATTCAGGTCACACACATGCACACACTGCTGTTAAGTTAGGTCAACAGTAAATGGATGAATGAACGAGGTCGGCAGAATGGGTGTGGGGAGACCAGGGGGTTTGTGACCTTGTCCCCTCAGCTCTCATCCTGGCTGCTGTGCTTGGATAGATTACCAAGTCCGTGCAGCTTTGGAGACAAA
Source organism: Solenodon paradoxus (assembly GCA_004363575.1). Taxonomy (NCBI): domain Eukaryota; kingdom Metazoa; phylum Chordata; class Mammalia; order Eulipotyphla; family Solenodontidae; genus Solenodon; species Solenodon paradoxus. The sequence goes on from RJWH01002308.1 coordinate 20,371, forward strand.
GGTAGAGTCCTGGGGAGAGCTCTAGGGACCAGAGTCCTTCGAGCAGCCCTGGGCTGTGCAGGACACACATTCCAGGTCATTGCCCCACACGGTCCTGCCCATGGGCGTTTCACAGCAAGGAGGCTAACCCTCCCCATAGCTTCCTGTGACCTCCCAGGTCCCTTCTGCTTTTAGTTCTTTGTTTACTGTGATTCAACTTTCTCCTCTGTGGGCTGGGCAGGAAGGTGCCTGCAGCTCGCAATCCACTCGCTGTCACAATACCTCTGAGAGTGTTATCAGGCAATTTCCCTTTTCTATGTCCCCTTCACCCCATGTCCCACCTACCCAGCTATCAGCAGCCAAGGTTGCACAAGAGCTGGAAATGGACGCCAGGACTCCAAGACCCTCCCAGTTGGTTTGTGCTCTCCTCCCCCACCACACAGGCACATACCCACTTCACACAGAAAGATGGTTCATGGCAGAAAATGCATCAGATGGAGGAGGATGTGGCTGAAGAGGGGAAGGGATGAAGGGGCGAGAAAGGTCTAGAAAACTCTGTTGAATCTTCAAGCAGTTCAAGTCGATGACTGAAGAAGGGTCCTAAGTTTAACCTCCCAGCCCTGTCTCTGATCTAAAGCCAAACATTACTCAATAGAGCCAAAGAGTGTGGAAGATACACCCTAAATCCCGTTCTCTTAGGCTTCACTCTAACATCAGTAGATTTCATCTGGGTTTATCATGTCATTAACTGGCAGAGGGACACTGTGGACAGGGGTTAACCTTTGCAGATCGACTGATTTCACTCTGGATTCTCGTGAGAATCTGGGAGTTACGTAACGTTACTCTCTGCACGTTAGAGGGGACCACCCCAAGACTCAGAGAGGTGAAGGGACGTGTCAGAAGTCACAGAGCATGATCTCCAGCCCAGACAAGTCTCTAGCACTTTCAGCTCCACGTGTATAAACTGTGGCAAATAACCATGAGAGCCAATTGACCTTTTTTGTGTGACAAGACACCTAGAGTCATTTGGGGCTGAGCACAGCAGGATGAGACCAGTGGGAAGATCTCTGGCAAACAGCCAGTGACATTATGTCCATTTTGTGTCTATGATTTTAAAAATATTTTTAATTTAATGTTTCTAGATGGTTAAATGAGCATATTATTTTTTTACATGCCAAGAATTCCTGCAAATCAAGGATGATCATTTTTCCCACGACACACCTGGGGTTCAGAAACCTCATTGTGCAGAGAGACAGTGCGAGGAAGGAGCGGAATCAGATTCTTTCCACCACTAGGTGGGGGAGAAAGTCTTTTACTCCATTTTTCTGTTTTTGGCAAGGCCATTAGGTATGTTTCTGTCCAGAAAAATGAGCTGCAGCGCTAGCTTTCTACACAGTGAGCAAGCTCCTGTATTTATTTATTTGTTCTCATTTTAAAGGAAGAAGGAAGGCAGACAGGCAGGAAGGAAGAGATAAGAAAGAATAATTTTATTATTTAATTGTTCATTTTAGTTGCCCCCCTGCCCCAGCCCCTGGTCATGAACCCGGGTCCTGGGGTTGTGTGGACTTTTCCCAGGAATGGGCTTAAGCCTGAGCCACCAGGCTGTGCCATAAGCTCCCTTTTAAAATTATCTTTGAAGCTTTTGGTGGATGAGTGTTTTCAGGATGGCAGCCAACTGAACGTTGCTGCTATTTTAAGCATCCACGATCTCAACTGGTGATAAAGCACCATGATGTTCAGTCATTTCTAGTCAAATGCTGTTCCTTGTGTATTAAGCACACACACACACACACACACACACACACACACACATACACACACACACAGAGGTTTCAGATGGCTCTGCTCTAACACTACCCTTTCTCTCTTCCTCTTGTCATGACCACTGCAGCCATTACCTGCACACCTCCGCCAAGTCCTCAGAATGGGACAGTGACCTGTGTCCAGCCTTTTGGGGAGTCCAGTTACAAGTCCACATGCCAGTTTACCTGTGATGAGGGATTCTCTCTATCTGGACCAAAGAGAATGGACTGCACTCCTCTGGGACAGTGGACCAGCTCCCCACCAACGTGTCAAGGTAGGCTGCTGGGCCCTTCTGTCTTGTGGCTTCTCAGGTGGCCTGTGGAATGGAGCCTCACGAGGGATGTGTGTCAAACTGTGCTGAAGCTAAAGGAAACACATTGTCACAAAGCCTGGTGATCTAGACCGAAAGTTTTCTCTCTCTTAATCTCCTTTTGTTAAACTAGCTTTATCAAACATTCCGCTATTGTATAAAGTACTTTCACGTCACTTTGGTATTTGATATTTACTACAATTTAGAAATAATAAGGAAAGGCAATATTGTCTTCATCTGATGGGTGAGGAGACAGAGGCTGGGGCGGTGAAGTAACTTGTTGAAATTTACACTGCTGGAGAGTGTTGTCACTGGGATTTACCCTTATGGTTTTCTACAACATTCTCATTCACTCTTGCCTACATTCCCTTCACTGGCTCTGCTAAATCCCAGACACTGCGCTTATTCAGAGTTGGGTGTGACTTCATCCAGCCCAGGAAGGGACTCCGTCTAAATACAGGTGTGTCTCTCTCCTCCCGTCCCATCTACATGGCTCCATGGAGCAGAAACAGCACTTTCTTCATCTTTGTAGCCCTAAAGCAACTGGACAGAAGGAAAGTAGTGTGTGACAAAGAGCTGTTGAATTGTAGCTTATCATTTACTCAAGCACAAGCCTTATTGACAGTGAGTTAGTGGATCCTTCAAAAGCAGGGGCCAGATTTTATTTGCCTTTGACTCCTCCCAAAATATCTGGCTGTATACATTACCTTGCAGATAGACACTCTAAAACAGAAGTTACTGAATTAATTAACTCATAGCTCATGTTTACTTTCAAAAGTCACCATTGTTTCAATGTATTGTTCCATGAACTCAGTAATAAGTACTGAGTAATAAGGCCAGTAACAAAAGCTAATATTTATTTATAATATCATAAAATAAGTGCCAGCTATTCCGTATGTTTTAATCACATTCGATTCACACAGTGTTCAACATACTTATTATTATCCCCATTTTAAAGATAAAGAAAGGGAGATTTTGACAGTAATAAATAGCTGGTAAAGGTAAACTGCTTGGGAGTATAGATTTGGGATTCAAACCCAGATCTACCCTGAAGAGAGTAGTTTCTATCACTGTACTACACTGCCACCTAGTGGCAAGATTTATAATCCTGGTTAGTCCCTTGTAAATTACGCTTCCCCCGCAGTCCTGGCTGCAATTACAACTGCGGAAATGGATTTAGGAAAGACAGTGCCTAATGCTCATATGAAGAACACGTTGTTAGAAATCTGCTAGTGTTATATGAAACAAGATAAAATATTAATTCTTCCTCTTGTGACGTCACACTAGATGAATATCCAAGGACCTCAAGGCACATGCCATTTGGAAGGTCACATCACACCCTTGGGTTTCAGTTTTCCCAATTCCAAAAGAGGAGACAAGATCATCTCTGAGGTCCTTCCCTGGTTCAGAATTTTATAAGTTAAATAACATAAAATGCTACCAGCTGCTGTCAAGTAGACATACTACACACTACTGGAGAAATCTAGAACATTTAGGGCTGATAGCATTGGGGTTTGTGTTATTCATTCATTCATTAATCATTCATTCATTCAGCCCATCAGCATTTTCTTATCATGAACTCTGCTTCCCCGCATTCTGTTTGCAGGCTAAAGAATTTTTAAAATCCCTAAGAATGATCATATTAAAGTTTCAGATCATAGATGCAGCCCACATGGTTATTATATGTGTAATGTCTTAGGTCTTGGCCTCCCTATCATACCTCTCCAGCCCTCTTTTCTCCACAGAAGGGAGATCTGCCTTTCACCTTGCAGATCTCCCTATACCCACAGTGTCTAGAAACAACCTGACCAGGGACAATGGCTTTGGTCAACTATGGACCTCCAAGGGGTCATCTTGTCTGACTCTCATATTTCTCTGGTTTTTGTACCTGTTTCGACTTCATTCTCCAAATATATTCTCTAAACTTGGGCAAGTAGTTCCCCTTCTTTTCACATATGCCTGAGTCCATGAATTTCTAACCCTTCAAAACTAACCCCAGATCCCTGAATTCCATGTAGTGTGTTGTTGAGTCTTACATTCTGTCAGGGAGAATTGGGGCCACTAAGTAGGCAGGGAAAGTGGAAGAGTGGAGCAAGAGTGACTCTAAGATATTTCCTTTTGAGTTTGAACACCTGTTACCTGGGCCCCCAGGGGATATGGGCTCTAACTGAAAGCCCCAGTCTCCTCTCTGTCCTAATCCTGCAGGACCTGAAGTCCTTTCCCTGATCCTCAGCAGTGCTGCAAGCTTGGATCCAGCTCTGACCCTCCAGAGACCATGTTTGACTAGTCGACTCAACTCCCAATCACCAGCCTTATGTTGGTTGGGAAGGGAGGATCGGCTTCCAAGTCCTAATCTTAGTCCTGCCCTTCTGCCATGTCCCCACCTAGCCAGGGCCTAAAAGAGAGCAAATTGGTGCCCTCTAACCTCTGACTTAGCTCATGTTTCCATTTTTTTCTCTACACCTTCAGCATTCCTCTGAGTCATAGAGACTCCCAGTCTTTACTTCTGAAGTTGAGTTTAGAACTGCCAACTCAGTTAACACTATTATTTGTGCTCTATTTTCATTCCAAAAAACCCTTGACAAAATTATGTTGAACTTGAGTAAAAAGAGAAATATGACAACTACATCACAGATAACAGAAAAACATCAGTGAAGACCTTTATGGTGGACAGCACGGCCTCGGAAGTCCAAGAAAATAAAACAGAAAGCATGTGATAAAAGAAACCTTTAACTGTTTTCTATTCTTCTTGCATTACTTAGTTTTTGGTAAAGCTTTACAGTAGTTTCAGGAAGATGACTCCTTTTTAAAGTTACCCACAGAGGTTGGTAAAAGGAGATTTAGTAAAAATCTCTTCCTTTACAACTGTACTAATTACTCTGCCCCCCAGTTCAACATCTTCCTTGGTAACTCCAAAAGCTAATGCACCATATTCACTGAGTGCCCACACTATATCAGCTCTGGGTTAGTCTTCCAGGAACCTCATCAAAGCTGTTCTGTCGGACTGGAAAACATGCTCCCTTACAAAACCCAAAGTCATATCCTTAAAGTTATTTCGAAATCTTTGACTGGACAAGGTTAATTTTTACGTGCAAGGGTTTAGAGACTCTTAGATACAAAAGGCTGCCTCTATTATCTTGCAGAACAAGACTGACAAATTGAAACCAAAACCATAGCCCTCAAGTGGGTTTAATATTGTCGTCATTCTCTTTGTAAACCCAGGGTCACTTGAGTCAGATTTTTCAAATGGTAACTCCTCTTGCTTCTTTTCAAGACCAAGTCAAAACATCTGTTGGATTGCACCCAGATTAAATTGGATGCAATTGATTCACTTTTTTAATAAATATTTTTAGAATCCCAGCTATGTGAACTTCTCCACCCAGGATGCTGTGTTGAAAAGCACAAGGCCTCTGCTCTTGCGCAGCTGATAGTATGCATTTTCTTGGGCTTCAATAAGAAATCCTGGGAGATTCTGAAAAAGAAATTTTTGTGAAAATGTTCACAGATGATTTAACGTCTATGGCTTATACCAAGAGATATATCTAATAAATATTTGATAAATGGAATTGACCTTCCAGACCTGGCTTTATTAATTACTTAAAAATCTGAGGGTGCTGAGCTAAAATTCAAGGTACTTCTTTGACTGTTTAAATGGATTTACGCACTAAGAATCCAGAATGCTATGGCAAATAACCTCTCATACATGGGCCAGTATGTAAAAGTCAATAGATCACTTCTTCATGAGGCCTAATATAGGACTTCAAGAAGTTTTTGGTTTTTTTTAAAGCAAAGTAGCTAAGTAAAATAAGCTTAGCTGATCAAGTTATTCCTTTCAGAATATTGCCAAATTTACAGACTCAGTTTCTGAATATTTGTTGATAAATAAGTCATCTGTCAAGGATTTTAATGGAAAGATATGACATTGAGAAATTTGTAGCTGTAAAAATTTATAAAAAGTATTTTTGAAGGAAATAGTATATGAAATCCATTTCTTCATCCACATGGCAAATGGTTGTTGAGTGCAAATCTTGAGATGGCATGGTATGAACTGTGGGAAACAGACTTGAGGTTCTTGAGTTTTGTAGAAGAGGGAAGATAGACACAATGGCAGCAGATAAGCTCAAACAGGACACTGATGTGGTGAGCAGAGGCTTTGGAGAGGCTGTCGTCATTGTAATCCCAGGAGACAGAGCGAGGTGGGGATTTTATTCCGTGAAAGTAGAAAGAAACACAGGGCAGTGTGAGCTGAGACCCTGAGTCCAGAGTATAACAGGTCAGTTCAGGGACTCCCAGCCACCAATCTTACTTTTCCCAGGAGGTTTTGAGCTTCTCTGTGCCTTGGAACTGTGATAGAAAACAGCCTGGGAATCCAAATAGAGGAAACAGTGTAGGACAGAAGATGATGATTGTATTCTTATTATTTTTCCTTTTGGAGAGATTTCTTTTAAAAAATATTTTAGTGAGGTAACTTTGACTGAAAAAAAGAATACAAGCTCGTATGTGCAGGCTCACCACATCAAATATACACCAACACACCTTGCCCGCAGCCAGTTCCCCCAAAGTCCTCCGCCAGCATCCACTGGACCCGCCACCGCTTGCCTCCACTCCTCACCCCCTTCCCCACTGTCAGCCTCTATTCTGCTGCCAATGTCCAAGGGTTGGTTTTTATTGTCTGTTTCTTTGTTCCTACTTTATATTCCACATATGGGTGAGATCATCATATTTGTCTTCCTCCTAACTTACTTCACCTATCATAATCCTCTCCAATTCCATCCATGTTGGCACAAATGGTAGGATTTCATCTTTTTAGGGCTGTGTAGTATCCCATTGCATGTAAATATATATGTACATGTATGTGTATATATATTTATATATATCTGTATATGCATATATATGTCACTTCTGCTGATCCTTTCATCTGACAATATTACTTAGGTAGTTTTCGATTATTGGCTATTATAAATGATGTTGATCACTGCCAATTTGATATGTTGAATTTGAGGCCATAGCAGGATAGCTAAGAGGAAGTATAGTCATACATGTCTTAACAGCCTGATACCTTCGGAGAAATGTGTCACTAGCTGATTTTGTCATTATGTAAATTCCATAGAGTGTACTTACACAAACCTAAATGGTGTGACCTACAACACATCTAGGTTTTATGATATAGCCTATTGGAACCACTGTTGTTGACCAAAATGTCACTAAGCAATGCATGACTGTCATCTTGGGGAAGAGGAAGGGTGGAAGAGAGCCTGGACTCCCCATACAGATGGATCGTCCAAGCCATGGCAACTACAAGCTCTCTTATAGATGGAGCGTCTGAGCCATGGCAACTACAAGCTTTCTGGAGCAGAAGGGGCAGAGAGAAAAGGAGGCAGTTGTTTTTTTCTTGAGTGTAATGCACAAATCCTTGCCGTCTTCAGTGTTGATTTCTGCCCTCATCCTCTCTCCAAATTCACCATCCCTCCCTCTGACTTCTATAGTAAATGACTTGTCACATTTGCTGTTGAAAGCCTGCTTCCGTAGTAAGTGCTCAATGAATACTTGTAGAATGCATGAAAAATTTGGTGCAAAACAGAGCTTCTGATAAAACTTGCAGAGGGTGACATTCTTGATTTGATTTCCTAGCCATCAAGTGCCCAGAATTACTGGCCCCAAAGGGCGGACACCTGCATTGTTCTGACATTCATGGAAAATTCACTCTTGGCTCCAGCTGCCATTTCTCCTGTAACAAGGGCTTTAAACTGGAGGGTTTCAACAGTGTCGAATGCACGACTTCCGGAAGATGGACAGAACCCCCACCAACCTGCAAAGGTAAAATAGTATACATTTTCTGGGACCATTCTTTTCCTGGAAATGTCTTCAACAGAAATAATACCTACACACAGGTATACAGCATATTATTATTATTACTACCACTTTGAAGTGCTACTTCTTGCTATGAAATGAGATATTTATGGAAGTCTAGAAGACACAGCCTATGGATTAAATATACATAAGGAGTGACAGGACATTTTATGTTTCTGAATAAAAGATAAGTTGATTCTTAAGCAGAAATTTTCTTTCATCATTTTGGCCTCTTTTTCTCAAAGAGCTTTATTGACTCCACTGAATTCTCCACTGCTTTACTATTGGGTGAGAACAGAAAGGGCTATTGGATGCTTTGCTTCCCACTGATTTTCTTATTATTTCAGCACCAACTCTTCAGTTTTTTATTTTGTTTTGTTTTTGTTTTTGTTTTTAATATCAATGACATTAATCCTCCCAACCCCTCCACCCAATTTCTTCTCTTGGCCAAGAGAATCTTTTCTCCAAGAATACATCTAAATAAATTTCTTTACCTGTTTTCCTTACCTGAAATGAATAAGTCTCCTTAACTTCTTTAAGGAGCTGTTGCTAGAGTCTCTATATTATGAAAGGAATGGAAGGCAATCATTCATGTCATTCTTAAGTTCCTTTTCACTGGGAGCTCTCTAATTTGAAACATTTTTTTTTCATAGCAGATGCAGCATCAAGTCTTACTCCAGAGGTGCAATGTCCAGCCCTTGCCATCCCAGAGCAGGGAACGATGTCCTGTAGGCATCATCTGGGAATCTTTGGATTGAATACCACTTGTTACTTTGGATGCAAAGCCGGATTCACACTCATGGGAGATCGTTCTGTCAGGTGCAAACCTTCAGGACAATGGACAGCGGTAGTTCCTGCCTGCAGAGGTACTGTGAGGTGGCTCAGCTGTGCTGTCTTCCTGCTGGCAGTCAAGCTATACTTTGAAACTCCATCCAGCCTCAACAACCACTTCAAGGGACAGCTCCTCCTTGCAATCCACTCCAACCCCAATAGAAGTAATGTGCAGTAGACATGGCATTTCTCTCCATCTTTATGTCAAAAGTAGATGCCCCAGTATTCAAAGACTCAATGAAAGGAGGAAACGGTTGTAAATGTCCAAAATGTATTAGAACAGTAAGGACGCTTAACACACAACCAGCTGTATGAATTGTGAAGTACTTGTTGCAATTCTAGTGATTATTTGACAGTGCAAACATTCCATATTTTCATAACTGGACCCTAGATGATGGACCATACCACTTAAGAGCTATCGCCTGCTACATAAAGTGCTGGGTTCTCTTTTCCCACAAAGCACAGCACAGAGCTTTGCACATTCCACTGTTGTTCAATGTCATTTCTTTGTGTTAAATTGAATTCCCTTAGCTTTAGTTTCCTACTCACATATTAGGAAGCAGAACCTGCAGTTCCCTGATAAGTAGTTTAAAGAGGTGGTTGTCTCTACTTTCAAAAGGACAGAGGTCAGTCATGTGGAATTTAAAGTGTGTGAACACACACATGCTGACATGCCAGTAAATTAGCAAAAGTGGTCATAACATTTAGAATAATAGTATTTTTTATAAACAAGATTTCATAAGTAGTATTGCTGTGGGTTGATGTTTGTAAGATGTTTATTATGCTACCCTGAACCCATGCCAGCTCTTTGGCCATCATTCTCTGAATGGGTATCTGAGTGAGTGACATTGGAAGAGCTGGTGTGAGTTGGGAAGCAGCTCATCTCCTTTCTGAACCTTTATGTCCTCCCTCATCTCCTGGTAATGCTACAAAGGATGAAGAGATAATCTCTTTCATCTCCATTCCACCTGTTTGCTTTTCTCACATTCTTTTTTTTTTTTCCTTCCTGCAGCTGTCAAGTGCTCTGAGCTGCACATTATTGAACCAATAATGATGAATTGCTCCAGCCCCTGGGGAAACTTCAGCTATGGAGCCATCTGCAATTTCCATTGTCCAGAGGATCGAGCACTGAATGGCTCAGCAAGAACAGCGTGTCAAGAGACTGGTCAGTGGTCAACAGCCATGCCAACCTGTCAAGGTACCTTCTTCCTAGGGGTTCGCAAGTCACTTTGATATGGAAAATAGCAAAATCAGTGCTTCTTCTTTCTGTATTTCTGACTGGTCTCACTTTCCCTCACTGGGTTTCCCCTACATTTAATAAATGTTTCACAATGAATCAGACAGTCTCTGCTTTATACAGAACTGTGGGAATTAAGTTATTTGACTGTGTGGGCAATCACAACTCCTTTTGAAAAGCTCAGATTCATGAAATGAATCCTCTTTTACTTTGAAATCTATGGGTAATACATCTTGAAGTTTCAAAATGTTGAAACCAGGGGTTCTTTCATACCAATTCCTTACTTACTATCTCAGAAGAACTTTGACTGCCCTATACCCCCAAAAAAAACCACAGTTCTGCCTGAATGAAATTCTGTTTGTAAGGTTTATTCCATCCCTCTTCATTCTTTTTCATTTCTTTCTTTAATAGTTTGTTATGCCTACTTTATGTCACATAACGGAATCGATTGCCCCTCCTCCCCACAACTTCCCACAGTTTATTTTACTTATTCAAACTTCCATTTCTTGTATCTGCTACTTAATTATTGAATTCCTCTTATTGGGGTTCCTGACTCCTTTGGAAATGACATTTAGTACTGTTCCAGTGGCTTCATGACTTCAGATCTTCCCTAGGGCCAGGTGGTCCACACGGCCAGGACCTTTGATGATCCTACTTGATCTCACATCTTAGAGTGAGAGGGACCCATCTGGGACAATGACAGTCTTTAGCATGATGCCCTTCTTAGGTCTCTATGATTATGTCTGTCTTACAGCGGGGCCGCTGACCATCCAGGAAGCCCTGACTTACTTTGGAGGAGCGGTGGCTTCCGCCACTGGCTTGGCAATGGCTGGGACACTGTTCGCTCTGCTAACAAGGCGTTTCAGACAAAAAGGTAAATAAGAAAGAAGGTTCTCCCTTTTCTCTTCTTGCATATGATTTGGGGTAAAGCAGCAAAATCATATTGTCAGTAGTTTGTGCTTGAAAATATTTGCATTCCAGGAAAACTAGACCAAGAGAAATGGCCTGGAAAAATGAATGTTCACCAGAATCATATTTATCACAACATAGATCCTCATGTAGGGAGAGTTGGAGATGGGCTTGGCAAACCTCATTTTTCAAAGGCCTCCCCTCAAATTAGGATGATACCAATGTGCACATTGGGGTTTTGGGGGGTCTCTGCTCTGGGTAACCTTTGCTAGCATCAAAATTGATTGGAAAAGTCTCCTCATTTATCCTTCCACGTACCAGTCATTTATTGATGAGTGGAAATTTGGGTCCCAACTTTTGGGTTGTGGGACTCAAAGTGCTGGTCCCTGACGTAAAGGAATGGATAACCCAGCAGGTTATCCATAACTTACTTCAGTGCTGAACTGAAGTGTAATAAGCTTATTAAGACAAAAGTCCAACCTGAGTGTGACTAGAACTCATGAACTAGAGAGAGCTCACCCAGACTGATGAGTCAGAAAAGACCCTGAAGTTTAAATCTGAAGGCTAAGAGGGATTTTCCAAGGAGAAAAAAATGGAACTAGTGTGCCAGCAGAGAGAATGGTGAAAGAGAGGATGTGAAATATAGAGATAGCTGGAGAAGGTCAATGTGTCACAGTGTGATACATCATACTCAGAGAGGACTATGAAGCGATGCACACTGAAGGTAGAGAGGAGGAAGCTTCTGCCTTAGTGACTCAGTAGGATGAGCAAGAAACCTGCTCGTCCTCAGGAAAACTTAAGGAGCTGGTGCAGGGTCTAAGCAGGGAAATGGTCAAAGTGGATCAAGACTGTTCATCAGCAGCCCATCAAAAATTAACTCTTAATTTGTGACCCTCTTATACCTTTTGGGTTGTTTCTTATAATATTAAATGATATGTGCGAGAATTTGTTTAACTTGTTTTTGAATGTAAAAGAAAGAAATCTCAATAAATTTGGTAAAAATATACCTCTGGCCTAGGAATAAATAGGAGTCATCCCTTAAAGGTTAGAATATCCTTACTTTGTCTGCCCCAGACCTGTCCACTACTTCAGAAACCTCTTTTTATAAGCTAATGGGGCTCTTTTCCATCATACCTCATGGAGAGTAGCTAGGGGCACTGGGAATGCTGAAATCCAGGTAACAGAAAGTGACTGTGCTTACATCCCTGACAGAGTTCTCCTGCAAATGAGTTTCAGCACCTTGTCTAGAAGTTCATGGACAGAGTCCCCTGTTCCCTGTTCTCTTTCCCTGTTCATTCTCAAAGCCACCAATGCATAAGGGCTGGTCTTCTCAGGCTCCTTCATACCCACTCCGGTGGTGGGTGACCAAGATGTAGTCAAAGAGTAATACTCAGCTTCAAGACAAAAGAGCTACAACCAACCCCTCCAAATTATGTGGTTGCTTACCCAAATCCAGAAAGCAGAAGCAAGAACTCCTAAGCCTCGGATCCTAATCTCCATACCATGTGGTACTGCATTTTCCCCAAGTGCTTTCTAGAGAAACCATGAAAACTTCTCTGAGCCATACAAAGGGGCCAGCAGTCACTTATCCTTCAGGATCTTTCATAATAAATACATTCATTTACTGGAGATGAGGAATTTGCCCTGGGCTTCCCTGATTTAGTTATAAGCTTCCTAAGACTCTGTGGTGAAGTAATAGGTAAATGATTCTTTCCATATCTGCCTCTCCTGCAAACACAAAATGGATGCCCATCATCACACTGAAGGTTCAAGAAGATCTTCTAATAAATACACTTGTTCAACTTCATTAGACATAATGCTTTCTAAATTCACTTGGCCATAAGATGCTATTCACTTTTTATCTGCACCTGGGATAACTGACAGGTCTGCTGTCATGTCAGTTCCACTCTTGGAGTCTGTTCACATCAAAACACGAGACCTCTGATCACTAAGTTACCAGGGAGGCAAAACACCTACTGTTGTGTAGGCATGGATTTGGTTATGTTATTCATTTGTGCCACTGACAAGAAGGTGTGACACAATGCAACATTAAGAGACCTCGAGTACCAAAGAATTGGGTTCCAAGAATCCCTGGACCCTGGTGCACCCTGGTGGCTCAGGTGTTAAGTCTGTGCTATGGCATAGTCCACATAAAGCCCAAAAACCTGGGTTTGCAACCCCTGGGTGAGTGTGGTGGGGGCAACCAAAATGAACAACTATTATTATTACTCCTCTCTCTTCCTTCTTTCTTACTTACTTGCCTTCATTCCTTCCTGTTTCCTTCCTCTTAAAAACATATCAACACACACAGATATATATATATATATATATATATATATATATGTATGTATGTATATGATCTTAATACTTAATACTTAAAACTCTCCAAGAGGCTGAAGGCAGGGACCAGAGCTCAGGAGAAACTTTCATTGAAAGGGAAGATGAGAGGACTCTGGAGTTAAATAGCATCATGTGTTTAATGTAGCTCAAAACATGCCCTACCTTGTGGGGGGAGGTTGTTCCCAACATGCCCCTTATGGTAAGTCTTCTGAAAATCCGCCTATTACCCCCCGTTATTCTTATCACAGATGATTTTTCTCATTCATTGCATTTTCACTCTTTTAAACCATTTTACTCTTTTAAATCAATCATTTGTGTTGTCTCACTTATTTCAGATGATGGGAAAAGACCCCTGAACCCTCAAAGGTAAGATGGAAATGTTTCATGGTTGAGTCGATTTTTCTAGTCTGACTGGTTTATCCACTGTCCTATGTGAGAATGATTACACAGACATTAATGATAATGTCCTGTTTTTGCAACAAATCTTTTACAATGTCCCCTTTACAAATTTGGAAGTAAGCTATACAAATAATAGTCTCTAACTACCTGTAATGTTTCAACAATCATCCTGTAATGTTTCAACAATCATTGTGGGGGTGGACCCCTGTGGTTCAGGCAGCTGAGAGGCTGGCATGTGGACCATGTAAGGTACAAGGACCAGACTTTGTGACCTTGGGCCAGGGTGAAACACCAAAATTAGATAAGGATGCTTCTTCCTCTTCGCCCTTCCTTCGTTCCTTCCTATAAATAAATAGATAGATAGATAGATAGATAGATAGATAGATAGATAGATAGATAAATAAATACAGCTTCTTCCTTCCTCTCTTTAAAAAATAAAGAAGTAGGCATGCCCGGTGGCCTAGCAGATAAGGCCACTGGATGTAATTTACCTACGGCTCAAGGACCCAGGTTCAACACCTGGGGTCAGAGGCAAACAACCAAGATGAACAACTGAAAAAGTAAATAAATGTTTCTTCCTCCTCTCTCTTCCTGCCTGCCTGCCTACTTGTCTTCATTCCTGCCTGTACCCTTCCTTTTTTAAAAAAGAAAAGAATCCCATATCACAGGTCATTCTCTTATTTCTTTTAGTCACCTAGGAACATATGGAGTTTTTACAAATGCTGCATTTGATGCCAGCTCATAGGTAAGTTGCCCAGGAAAACACATTTGAAGGGACTAGAACCTTTGGAAGAATATAAAAGAAAGAAAATATCAAGCTCGACTTTTCTTGATATAATCCTGAGTCAGATTTTAAGTTTGTATTGAATTTTCAGGCCATGAAGGAAATCGTGTGGGCAGTTGAGGGTGGGGAAAGCAGTGGAGTGACTATAGAAAGTGGGTTGATAAACAGTTGGCCCTTCCTTCAGGAGAGAAATATTGTAATAAGACATAACTTACTTTAGGATATATGGTAGTCTTTTTGGCTGCTAGGTAACATTTATTAACACCATGACTTTTCTTGAGAACCAGCAGGCATGGCTGCTAGAAAAATTTTACATTTTATGGAGTCAGGCTCCTCTGTGACTTGTGTGTAGTAGGGTGGGTCAAAGGAAATACTCCATTTCTCTGAGGTTCTTCACAGGCTGGATGAATGAACAATGAACATCAGGTACAATTAGTAAGAGAAAAGCCCAAATTTAATTATATATGTATGGAAATTTTCTATGGTGGTAAAGTCTGAGGTTGCTGGGCAGACCCACGTTTTATCTTGAGTTGATGCCTGGAAAGGGCACCTGGGGTCTTAGGGAAGAAAGGAGGGGGAGTCACCAATACAAGAAGGAATGACTCATCCTTACTCTGAAAGTAAAGATAAAACAAGACAAAAAACCCTCCCTTCTCCACATTCTTGTAGAGAATAGGGATTAGAAGGATGGGGGCTAGGGATAACAGGTGGCTTCCTTGATTGAAGGGGCTAAAGGTTAGAATGGGAGCTTTTCCTTTGTCTCTGGGGCTGCCCTCCATGGTCCTAGATTCTTCATGTCGGAGTGGGGCATCCAGTGACCAATTCTAAGAGAGCTGGGGTGCTCTGATTTATTCCCCTCATTGCTAGGAAATCACCAATAATCTGACACCTTCTCTCTCCCCCAAACTCAGTGAGATGTTTGCTAAATAGCCTCTGTGGTAGGCTCTGTGGATTCTAGAAGAGATTACATTGAACCTCAGGAGACAGGAGAACAAAAGGCGAATTTCCTTTCTTGAAAAAAAAATCCAATAATTTTCTTTTCTTTTGTCTTGTTTTCAGAGAACTGTCACCTCAGGCCACCTCCTCAGGATTCTATTTTAAATATCAGACTTCCTGCTGGACTTGACTCTAACTGTGGTATACTCCCTGCAGTTCTGTAAATACCTGTGAATAAAGGACATGGAATTTCTTGAGCTTCGCACTGCGCCAGAGTAGAAGGGTTGTGTTCCCAGCCCACACACACCACCCATGCCCCTTCCTGCTCCTCCTCTTCTCATTCTCCAGTAGGAGCCTCACACCAGGCCCGAATGTTTCTGCAGTGGTCTGTGGGCTCTGCCCTGCTGACTCCACAACCAGCCAGAGACTGGGGCCTCTGACTCACCAGGAGACCAGACTGCCTGCAGGGAAATACCAATGCCTCCGCTTTGGTGGAGGGCAGATGGTGTCTCGGATTTTAGGGAGCTCCTGTAAGAACTGGGGTTTCCAGAAGTCTGCTGTGAGGTTTCCAGTAAAAGCCTCTGGATGGCACCAGAGGCTTCAGAAGATCAAGAACCAAGACAGAAAGACACTTTCCACTGTCCTCCCAAGGACCAGTATTCAAACACGCCATTAAAAGGATTCCCGCAAATGCCATGTTCCTCTATTTGATGTTTTGTTTAATAAGGTCTGAACATACCATGCTGTGTGCCTCAATGCCATGCACAAGTACAGTTTTCCCAAGTATACCAGACCCTTCGAGCTGACAGCAATTATATATACAGTCAGTGTATATATATAGTCAATATATATATATATGGTGTGTATATATACATAAATAAATATATATAAATATATATCTATATATCAGGCCAACCCCCACAAATACCCCATATAAGGAGAATTAGAGAAGCAGAAAAAACCCTTTGTCATTTGAATGTTCTTTTTTAAAAATGTAATATATATTGAGGTAACTTTGATTTATAAAATAATATAAAATCCATATGTGTCAGGTCACCATTCCTCCCACCAAAGGACCAAAAGTCATTTTCTATTGGACCCCACCACCACGTGCCCCAACATCCCACCCTGTCTCCTCTGGTCACCTCAGTTCCTTGCACACTATACAGGGAAGCACAGATGTGTTTTGCATATTCTTGAAATCACACATTTAATAAATAGGTTATGAAAGTTACACAGTAATCTGGAGCTGATGTTAGACATAGAGGGTCGAACAATGGAGTTGTCTTGTCTGTGAAATATGAGGGCATGCACATGTCATTAAGACAGAATGACATGTCAATAACATGAGTTGGGGTGTGGAGGACATTCCCACCCCCACCCCCCCACCCCTGCTCGCCAAGCTTCTTCTAGGACTGGTCAAGCAAATAAATTAACATCAGATGGATTAGTAGGAGAAAATGCCCAATTTAACAACACACATGGAAGAATTTACATGCTGTAAGTTCCAAAGTCAATGGAACAGATCAAAGACTTACATCCTGTGCCGAGGACTAGGAAAGGGAGCCTGGAGCCTCAAGGAGAGAGCCTCTTCTTCACAGGAATGGATGACCTCATGACAAAACCTTGACTCTAGAGCTAGGCCTGACTTACAATAGGTTTCTCTGGTCAAAAAAAAAAAAAAAAAGTTTCTGGAGATGAGTCCATATTAATGTATCTTAGGTCAGGGTAATAACTTCTCTCCAGACTCAGAGAACCTCAGTGAACCTTTAGCTGTACATACCAAGGTAACACATACAGAAAAAGTTTGCTTCAGGTATCTCGGCAAAGGTCTGTCTAAATATATAATTGTTGGGAGACCAATCCTATACATGCAAATTTAAAATGGTAATAAAACATTCTAACTAAAGATTGTTAAGAGTTTAGGAAATAACCTTGAGATTCAAGGACACAGTGCTTTTGAAAAGTTTAGTATAATGCCAATAGCATCTGACTGCTTAATTTATGGCAAGGAGGCTAGGTATTATAGAACTATGGTAATAACCCCTGTCTCCTAGGTCAGAATCTACAGTTTGTAAAAGATCCCCAGGGAATTCTGGTGTCTGATCAGCTTTGGGAACTCCTGATATTGTCGATACACAAGTATAAGGCACTGTTTCTGACCCTGAATCATTTATAATCTAACGAGAGGAGATAATAGACTATCAAAGTAATAAAAGGTAAGCAGAAGTGTGAAAATAAGGAGCATATTATTTAAAGTATTGTAGGAGTTCATGGAAAAGACAATCTGTGTCCAAACTCAAAGAGCTATATAGCATCAGACAGGACTTCGAAGAGTGGACAGCAAAGAGTAGAGAATGGACATTCTAAATTGATAGAGCATATCAGCCAAAGAGCAAAGGTTGTGTGTAGGGGGCGTGAAGTATTGAGATGCTGACATTGCTGAGAGTGCATGCAAGGTACCTGTTACAACTTAATGAATTTATGAAAAGAAAACACACTGTAAGACAGAAGCTTGGAGGCATGTAGATTCAGGGAACCTGGGACGGGTCATAATGATGCTTCAGACAACATCCTTCTCAGATTCTCTATTAACAGCAAAGTAAGACCTTACGGCAGATCTTCCAAGAAACTTAAGAGGCCCTGGAGGCAGGAAAAATAGAAAAGCAATAAACCTGCGTACTTTCTAAGTGCTAGGAATTACCCAGGTTCTCGTTTTCCTTTACACCCTCCCACCAACGACCATATCAAGGAAAACAATTATTATCAACATCTCTGTTTACAGATTCAAACCTGAGGTCCAGAGAGGTTGAGTAACTTATCCAAGACAAGCACAGCTGGCAAATGGGATTGATTGTGGTCTACTGATTCTCTGCCAAGTCACTGAAGCCTTGTGCTCTGCTGCCCCCTTAGCTGTCACAAGCCATTATCAAGACAGAAGTGTAGGAGGGGAGAAGTTACTAAAGTGGTTCAGACCCTCAGCCCTGCTCATAGGCCCCTTTCATCTCTCCACCTGAAAACCGTGTTTCCCTGCCCAGTAACCAAAGGAGAGATGCGGTTAAAGGATCCCACTGTACTGGAAACTGCAGAGGATCCAAGGAGTGAAAAAGGTAGCCTGGCTGGTTTTTGCAGGGTGGTGAGGGGTGGGAAGGTGGAAGGGCAGGGAGACAGCTGGTCTGATGCTCCAGATCCCTAGGCATCGCCCCGCCTACCAGCTCAGGCCGCGGATCTCTGACTGCCCTTTCTTTGCCTGGAGTCAAAGTCACCAACCTGGCTGCACTCCCTAGTGCCTTTTTACCAGGAGCAGTGGCCTAGCCACCACCTGCTTGGAAAGATTCCCGGAGGGCGGGGGATAGTCCTGGGCTGCTCACCAGGGGAGTCTGGGAGAGCAGGAGGGAGAGGACACTGCCACCAATAGCCTCAGGATCTCACTGCACCGGATAGGACACGACCAGAAAGTTCACCGCCCCAAAAGCGCGGCGCAACTTGGACGCAAACCACCCCAGGGGGCAGCGCAAGTTGGACGCACCCCACCCCGAGGGCGCACACAGCCAGCAGCTCCAGCAGCTGAGCGGAGCGTCACGCAGGTCCTGGGGCCGCGGCGGCTGCAGCGGCCAAAGAAACATGTCCCCACGCTGCCCGCGCCTCTGGGTCCTGGTGATTCTCTGCACCAGCTGGGCTGGCTGCGGGAGCCCCGGAGCAGAGGCAGCGCGGCTCAGGCAGTTCTACGTGGCTGCACAGAACCTCCGCTGGAGCTACCGCCCCGAGCGCGCCGGCCCCAGGTAAGACCTGCGGGCTCCCGCCGGAGGGCACCGTTCCTTTGGAGAGCGTCCCTGTGGCAATAGCGTGGCTTTTATGTATTTACTTTTAATTTCAGCTAAGTAAGTATTAATTAACAGGAGAGAGTCATGGATGAGTGTAATAAACTTGATAAATACTAATTTTGTCTCCCATAATACAGTTTCTCATTCTGGCGGTGTAGAGAATCCTGCTTGTTGGTGTAACCTGAATGTTACTCAATGCAGATTGATGGCTTCTGATGACACATCCCTTGAAACTATATAATGTTATGCTGCAATGTTTCGTCAGAGATTTTTTTCAAAGTCTGTTATGAATTCGGCGTTGTTACTGTTTGACTACTGGTTAAATATATTGATTGTTCCAAAAGCACCTGGCACTGTTTTCTTTCTGCAAACTCCTGTTGCAGGTTTTTCAGTCCTCGAATATTTTCATGGACTTTCTAGTTACATATCAGTTACTCCACTGTCCACGTGTTTATCTTCTGGAAGAAAAGATGTATCTCTTGTGCTTGATTATAAGCAGATTATAACAATTGTCCTAATTTTGTTGCTGTCATAAATGACTTTCAAAATAGCATCCCTGTAAAAATGCAATGCTTTCATTCTTTCACTTATTTATTTATTTATTTTTTGTTTCATGTGATGTCATTTTTCTCTTATTCTTACTGACTTCCTGAGAAATGGTCTACATTGGCCATCTGGGATAGGATCATTATTAGAAGGCAAATATAACAAAGAGGAGGTTTAGAGCATCCAACTCTTATCTTTAAGCTGTAAACTAGTTTTCCCCATTGAAAGGTTACAAAATAAAACTTCTCAGAAATTAACCAAATTATGGGGTCTATTCACTATTTCCATTTTTTTTAATTTTTGTTTGTTTTCATGGTAAGTCTCGTAATGTAACTCATTTTTTAAAATTTACATCACAGTTCAAGGGATTTTGAAAGCTGTGTTCCTCTTTTACAATTACAAAACCAAAGCAAACTTCCAATACATAATATTTTAAGAGGCTTTTAGTGTCTAATAACATTAACCCTTTAAAAAATGGCTTTGAAACTGGTTATTTTGGAGGGTGTTATATACTGTCTTGGTCTTACTATAATAATAAATATCTTTAAAATTATATTTTACATATTGTATTTTGAGGCAATAACCTAGGTCACATACATACACTCTTAGGAATCTGCCATTAACTACATCCCCAATAAAGTCACCATCTTTCCACCATTAATCCTTCCTGCTCTCCTGGTTGCTGGCTTTTCTCTGTCATGTCATCCTTATTTACCCTCAGGAGTTGGTAGTTGACACTGAAAGTAACAAGCAGAAAACTGGAGGCAAAACCACACTGAACAAAAGTCTGATTCACATAGTGAGGCCCAGGAAGTTTTTGTTCTGTGGCTCTGTTTCCAGAATTCTGAAAGAGTCATTCGTCTGGTATCAAATATTGAGTCAAAACCGTAGAAGGGTAACCCAGACCAATGGTCAATATTTTGTGAACTTCAACTCATGTCTCTAGTTTTTTTTTTCCTATGAAAGATCTGTAGGAGCACAGGAGAATACTCCCCCATCCCTCGGGTTCTTTACAAGCTGGTTGAGCAAAAAAACATTTATCAGAGATGATTTGTAGGAGAAAAGGTGAGATTTAATGACACGAATATGGAGACTTTATATGGTTGTGAATTCTAAGGTAAATGGGACAGTTTAGAGATTTAGATCTTGCACTGAGAAATGAGACAGGGGGCCTGGGTGTCAAGGAGAGAGGAGCGGGTGAGGTCTTCACACAAGGGGATGATTTCTTAGGACATCTGGTTGTTTGCCTGCCTTAAGGTAAGTTTCTCTAATTTGAAAAAAAAAAAAAAAAAGACTTTCTGGAGATGACTCTATCTAGGTATCTGTGGTAAGTGTAACAGCTTACCTTGAGACCCTTGAGTCTTTGAATGGTTCCACATACCTGTACATGTGGCTACTTAACCTAAGAACATACTGTAAATTGTCTTAAGCCTAGTGCTGAATGACACTCCAAAGAGAAAATCAACAGAGAAAACTCTAGACTTTGCCAAAAATGTATTTTAACACAAAGCAGAGATCTGTTCACTTCTTTCATTTCATATTAGTTGACAATGCCTTTTAGAGCTAAAACATAGCTATTCTCGCTCTGGGTCTCAGGTCCATGTTTTTGAAAACTTCCCTAAGGAAACTTGTTCAGACACACATAGACAGTACAGGTATCGAAAAAAAAATACATGGATATTTTCACCTCCAGGATTCTAGCTTTATATGATTATTTTTGTAGGAATAAATCATCTAAAACAGTCCTCCCTGTGGAAAATTCACCATGCATATTATTTGAATCCTCATCTTCTTTAACTTACTGTTCAGACACTGCCATCCAGTAGCAATTCAGTTGCTCAGATCAAAATAGATATAACTCAGAATGCACACATGATAGACAAATTACTCCACGTAAAAGACTAATTTTTTTTTCCAGTAAAGATTTTAAGCTGTCATTTATATTCTTGTATTTAAAAATCTGGGTGCGAGAGGGGAGCTACCTTTCAAGTACATTTCATTAAAAAGTCCTAATAAAAATGAACTTCCACATTAGAGACAAAGGCTGACATATAGAATCCTGAAATTCTTCAGACTCAACAGACTCTAAGAGGTCGTTTAATTCATTTCGATTTCCATGTTTCAACACTTGCTTCAACCTCAGCAGCAATACCCCCACCAAGTAGTTGTCTAGTTTCTACCTTGCTTGCTTCTAATAAGTAAGAGCCCACTGCCTTTAATAGCTACCCATTCTGAAAAATACTTCCTTATGCCTCCATTCATTGAAATAATTGAGACTTATCAGAATGTTCTGGTGGAGTAGGGCTTGGGCGCAATCCACATATATTCCAGGGTCCAGGGTTTAGATCCCAAGACCAGAAGAAACAACCAACATGAATAATTAAATTAAAGAATAAGTAAAAGGCTTCTTTGGCCTCTCTTTTCCTGAACCTTTCCTTAAAAAAAAAAAATCAAGAATTATCACAATTACAGATTTTTCTGATGGTTGATAAATACCGACTTGAATTCCTCTTTTAGTATTACTAGCTAACCTGAAATGAATGTTTACAATGTGTCTGCTCTAAGAACCTTTGCAGGTATCGCTTTATTTAATACTGGTAACAATCCTGTGATAGGGGGCTTGCTAGTATTCCCATCTCACATTTGTAGAAACAATACAAGTGGATTAAGTAGGCTTTACAAAGTTTAATACGGGATAGATACAGGATTCAAGCCCAGACACTCAGAGCCCTCAAACTGTTCTCCTAGCCACTGTGCTGTGCAGACATTACCATCCGCGTGGCTGGTGTCGCGTGTTATAGGACACTGTCTCTGGTTTAGGAAGCATAACGAAGTCATGGGGTCAGCTGGTGTGGACACCAGTAAGAAATTTCCCCCAATTCTCTTTGCTTCTGCCTTCCTCTTCGATGCTAACACAAGGATAGCAATGATGTGCATTCTTTCGAGACAGAAGAAAAAATACAGGGAATTATCCCCAAACTCCCTGTTTTTTTTTCCCACCATGAATACAATGGTTTCACCTTCTTTTCCTCTTGGCTTTGCCATTCATCCACTGCTGCTTCTTGGAAAATTCCTTGAGCTCTCCTAGACTTGATTGTTTTCTTTAGTTTATTTGTATCCAAACATCTCCATGACTCACCAACTCTAGAATGGGGAATTAAAACTGCAGTACCTTAAAACTGTACTGGTACAGTATACAGATACAGCTCACCTGTATCCATAAAGGACTTCACTTTTTTGTAGTTTAATAAAAGAGGGAATTTATTAGAATACAAAGGTTCTTGCAGGGATTCCAGTCTCTGTAATGTGTTAACAGCTGGAAGCACACCTTCCTGAAAGATTATGCTGTAATCACAAATTTCTGCTTCTGGGTTTCTGTGAGATCACGGAGAGAATTTCCAAGAGGACAGTTTTCCCTATGCAGTGTTTCAGGGACTGGAAGATGGATACATTTCTGCTCATGTTTTGGTCCTTGGATTTCTTTTTATTGATCTTAAACTTGCCAAGCACATGTTGGGCATTCATGAGCTCATTCAGATCTCTCTGAAATGGCTCAGCAGCTGGACTAGCACTCACCTTTGAATGTGCAGATTAATCTGCTTTCTGAAGACTGGGTTGTCGTATAACCACAAAACTCCACTTCCCGGATCTTGGTGATCATGTAGCAAAGAGAATTTCGTAGGGTCTGGTGTTCTTCGGGCAATATAAATGTCGCACAGTTTCCATCTGTTCCAGTTGCCTGGAGAATCTCCACGGCTGTCTTCCTCTTGCCTTTGGCCATTGAGGTCTTCAGTTCAGGCACTTTTCTCTTCACTCCTGGTCCTCTTCCATTCAAGGGTGACTTCTACTTCTGGGATCCTCAGGACTTGACATATTTTTAATCATTTCAAATCAAAACCTAAAATATGGGTTTACACTATGATTTTGGGGTTTTTTTGGGGGGTAGGGAATTCATCCTGAATAACAAAATTAGGGGAACCTACATTTTTAAAAGGATTGTGATTCAACAGAATATTCTTGAAATGACCAATAATTAATTAATTGTACTTGTTCATATATATATATACACACACACACACACACACACAAATTTGGGGTTTAGAAATATAATTAGAAATACTATATTATTCCTGCTACAAGACTGAGGATTTGAAAGATCTGTTTCATTTTTGTAACGTGACAATCAGATGTCATATACACCTTTAAATTAATTTCTGTATTTTATTGCCAGTTTGGATCAGCCTACAACCTTCTTTAAGAAAATTGTCTACAGAGAATATGAAGCATATTTTCGGAAGGAAAAACCACAGTCTAAAACTACAGGTAAACCTGAAATATATATATATATATATATATATATAGAGAGAGAGAGAGAGAGAGAGAGAGAGAGAGAGAGAGAGAGAGAGAGTATTAAATTTTAAAGCCAAACCTTTATAATAATTTGACACTCGTCTATATCTAAAATCTCCATTTATTGACATTTTATAAAAATGTGTTTTTATCTGGGATGTTTTGCACCCCTTGTGGGGCCCAGTATTGAATGAAAATGTGGGTCCCCTTACTCATATTACTGGGAATTTCAAAACAGTAACAACAGTGCCTCACATGTATTGGACCCTTACAATACATGGACCCTTCTGAGCATGAGGTGTGTAGGTACAGAGTCACATGCCCATGAAGCCGGCTAGCTTTAACCTCAATCAGAACACTAAATAAAACTGTTCAGTGTTTCAATTTTTATTCATTCATTTAACAAACTATTATTAAGCACCTGCTTTGGGGGGCATTGAATGAGATACTATGGATGCTACAGTAGATAAGACAGACACGTAGCTTGTCTTCTTAGAGCTGGTGGCCTAGTTTAACAAATGATCTCATCTCCCTGGGTCCTTCAAAGGATCTGTAGATGGCTGACTCTTCTGCCTCTCTCTTTCCTATCTCTTCTCCTGTTTCATTTAGCATGACATACACAATAGTGATCGTTTTAAAAGAAAATCTCTTCTTTTTTCCTCCTCTCTTCTTTAATCAACGAAGTAGGTTGAAAGGGTTTCTGGACGCTTAGATATGATACCGTATTTCATGGGAAGGGTAGAGACCATTGAGAGAGATCCTCCTCTGGTTGGATCTACTGATCAATAATTCATTCTTCCTGCCCGCAGACCAGATGAAAACCTGTCATATTTCCCAGACTCCTTCTCTTATACATCCTTTCCTGCTCTGTCTCCTCTGACATCCCTTTATCTTCATTCTTTCCTTGACGGGAGCCTTCATTTTAGTAAAAAATCATCACCAACAAAATCAAGCCAAACCATGTTCAGGTTCATCTCCATCTAGAAAAACATTCAACCCTTGACTCTGTATATTGTGCCATTTCCTTGTCTTTGCTTCACTATTCATTTCCTAGATGAGCAGTCCATGTCATTCTCTTCCATAGTATTTCCCTCTCCTTACATTCCCTCCCTAATTCACTCTACCACGAGTCTACTCAAATTATTCTCTGCAAGGAACACCCAGTGAGTGACCTCTGAGATGCCAGAGCCAAGAGTTCCCTTCTAGTGCTTTCCCCACTGGATATATAAGATGTCAAATGCCTCCTACCTTCTTGAAACTCTCTCTTTACCTGTCTCCTTAGGAGTAATTCCTTTCGGGAGTGGAAGCAAATGGAAGATACAGTAATGGAAGCAGTAGCTTGTAGATAACTCTTTCGTTAAATGTGGCTCCAAATGGGAAGATGAGCAGGGTAGTTCTGGAAGGGAGAAGAACCTTTAAAGATCCTTTGGCTGCAACCTAGTGGCTTAATGATGAAATCTTCCAGACACAGTCCACGTACATCCCAAGGATCCAGACTCTCAACCAGGGGTGGGAGTTGGGGGAGAGGACAACCAAGATGAAGAACCAATAAAATAAATGGGGGTCCTTCTTTTTCCTCTCTCTTCCTGCCTATCTCTGCTCGCCTTCGCTCCTTCCTGTTCCTTTTCTTTATAAAAAATAATAAATAAAATACTTTGGTGTTTTATAAAAAGGAATACAATGACTTAAATATATACAGGTGTTCAAGGGAAGAATCTGATAGGGAAGGGGTGGATAAAGATGCCTAGGAGAGACCACTTGATGGGAGTCAGATTCAGAAGAAACAGAAAATGATGGGATTCAATGCTTGGGCTGGATCACCCTTAGGTAGAGGGATATTACTTTCATTGAGGGGTGGACATGAGGACAGAGCAGTCAGGTCACCAGTAAGAGTAAGTTTGCAGTTGTGGATGTTAAAATATTCCTGTATTCTGTCACAGAGTCTCTTCATTTTCATAGCTTCAGCTCCAAGCTCGTATACAGTAGACAGGTAAGAACTATTTAATTAAATCAAATTGTAGGTGGGTAAATGGAAAATGAGCCAGGAAGTGTTCGTTCAGTTTGAGAAATGAGGAACTGGGCAAGTCTTCGAAACCCCACCTTTTGTGGCTTTTGCCAAGTTAAGTGACTTCGAGTGTCTGCTGGGTAAGACATGGTGCTGAACTGAACATCATATGTGACAGAAAGGACCAGTCACAGACTGGAAACGATCTTTTAAGTAAAAAGGAGGCACTGATAATTTTTCAAGAGAAAAAGACTGATCAAAATCAGTCTTGAGATGATGAGCTTTGGTAGTGATTTCTTGATTCAACTTCATTGCTTAGAAAGGGACCTTGCTCATTAATTGATGTTGAAGCCCTTTGCACTGAACACATTACCTTTCTATCAGCCTTCGTGTAGCTCACACCATGTTTGTTTCATGTGAACTCTGGGACATTTTCTCCTACATTTTTATGCATCCTTTCTGATCTACCAAAGTTGTTTAACCTGGAATCTCTGCAGGACTGGGGTGATGTCTCATTCATCTTGCTGTCCCTCTATGAGTTGATATGAGGAGGTCAGCCTCATCTGTGTCATCTGTACCTTCCCTCCAGTTCCTGCGCCACCTATCTGGAGGGTGTGACTCTAGCTGAGAAAGTCCTTTGCCCCACTTCTGCAGCCTGAGCCCAAAAGTTCCTGCAACCGTGGCCAGGGGCTAGACTGCAGAACTGGAGGTCTGAGGATGTCTGTCCACTGAGGTTTGAGGACATGTGGACAGGTGGAGGGACCTGACTCATTTTCAGAAATTTTGACTTGGGCTTTAGAATGGCTAACTTTAAGCCTCTCTGCATCTTTTCAGGGAAGATTATGAAATGTTTGTCCCCAAAGGAGTTTAAAATTGCTTCAACAATGGGTTGCCTGTACTCTGTAATGCATTATTCACCTGAGA
This sequence comes from Solenodon paradoxus, assembly GCA_004363575.1. Taxonomy (NCBI): domain Eukaryota; kingdom Metazoa; phylum Chordata; class Mammalia; order Eulipotyphla; family Solenodontidae; genus Solenodon; species Solenodon paradoxus. The sequence continues at coordinate 47,398 of RJWH01002308.1, forward strand.
GGCAGGGGTTGGATTAGCTAACCTCCCGCTGTCTCTTCCAACTTCCACAACTGCAAGAAATTGAGTACATGCTGTACTGCCTTCCTGGGACAGGCCCAGAGGGGACACCCCTTCCTGCCAGTGAGCTCTGGGCATAGGAACAGGCAGGAAAGCGCTTGGGCCATGTGGTTGATGGAGGAACCCAACAGCACTTCAGCATTATTCCGCCATGACTTTGTCATGGACTTTTTTGGTTTGCATTTAGGAAAACATCCTTGTGCTTTGCTTTAATTCTGCAGAAGCAGGAAGGGAGTCTAAATAAATATTCCAAGTCATTCCTTACAATTAGAGCTCTTATTAAGTTAAATGACTTAGAAGACTCATTCTGGGCATCTGGCCTTTGCAGCCATGTGATGCCAACAAACACATCAAGTAATTAAGGGAACCAAGGCGACAAACCAAGGTGACAAAGCCACGCCTATCAGGCTCCCGGGCACCCAGGCAGTGCGAGCAGCCTGTGGGGTTCCACTGTCACGATCTGGGACTGAGGGTGGCAGCCAGAGATAGGGGTCGGCCAGTGGAGTCCGATGTGGTCAGAAGTCCAAAAAGATGTAGGGGACTCTTCCAAGAAAGCGGGGGCTCTGAACCTGCCCTGCCGAAGGTAGTAGAGAGGAGACCTGAGTTCTAATCCCACCAGTGCCACCAAATCAGACCTCGAGCCAGTCCCTTTCCTCGTCCCCACTCCCCAGGCTCTGTGACCATCTTTTAAATGTGGATTGAACTCTGTGACCTCCATAGTCCTGTGCAGAGCTAACAGAAAAAAACACCAAAATCTGAAGGTGCAAGAATCAGTATAAACTCCAGGACTGGAGTTCAGTGAAAGAAGCAGGACAACCATGAATGGAAAGGTAGAAGTCAGGCGAGAGAGACCCTCTGTCTCAGAGCTCTTATTTTCTCAGCGAGCAGAGGGAACTAGTTTCCTATTGGCACTGTAACAAATGGCCTGTAATAGCTCCAATCAACACACCTTTTTATCTTACAGTTTCTGAAGCCAAAGTGCGTTTCTGGGTGAAGCTCTAGGTGCTGCTGAACCTTGCCGCTTCTGCAGGCTCTGGAGGAGGATCCTTCCTTGTCTTTGCCAGTTACCTGCATGTATTGGCTGATGGCCCCTTCCTCCTTCTTCAAAGCTCAAAGCAGAGTAGCATCTTTCAGTCTCTGATCCAGAGCCTCCTGTATCCCTTGTATAAGGACTTTGTGATTACACCTTAAGAACCCCCATCAACACCCTTCACTTCATAGTAGCTACAGGGTCCTTTTTGCCATATAAAGTGGCATGATCACAGGTGCCAGGGATTAGGACCTGGATCTCTCAGGAGCGAGTAGTATTCTGCCACCAAGCAAAAGCTTCTCACAGTGTCTGCGACTGCATAGAAGGGCATCTTGTGCACCCACTCCCCACAGCCAGAACCTCACCTGTTCTCATGGCCATTGGCTCTTCCTAGTCCTCCATCCAAATCCAATCCATCAAGTGCTGACTAACTAATCTCTTTTTCTTAAAGGAAAGGTGCAGGCAGGAATAAAGGCAAGTAGTCAGGCAGGCAAGAACAGAGAGGAGGAAGAAGCATTTTATTTCTTATTTAGTTGTTCATTTTGGCATCCCCACCAGTGCCGGGATGCAAACCTGGGAGCTTGCAGGTATGTGGACTGTGCCCAAGCCTTACTCCACCAGAGAGCATCACTATCTAGTCCCATCATCTGCACTCTACTGTGTCCTCACCTTGTCCTCTCCACTCCCATAATGTGAGTCACCAATTCACTTAAGAATCCCTCTGTAAAATCTTCTCCTGGTTCTCTCTGATCTCTCATCATGTAGTCTGGTTTCTCCCCCAGTCACCCTCCACAAATATAGTCATTGGTTTAAAAACCAAAATCTGGTCCATGGCGTCTTTCCTGGAAACTCTTGCATGGCCTTCAGATATTCATTGGTTAAAGGCAAAATTCTTACAGACCTACAAGGCCCTGCATGATTGGGCATCTGATCATGCCCTGACTTCCCTTTCTGTCTCTCTTACCTGCTAAGCTCTAACTTCCCCGTAGCCAGCTATGAGTCTCTGATAGACCAGGTTTTCTGTCACCTCAGGGCCTTTGCACGTGCTAATTCCACTCCCTGAATGCCCTGTCCTTCCCCTTGCCTCTCAGTATTTGGACTTCAATTAAAGCCTCTCTTCCTCAGGGAAAAGGCTCTGCCCTTAATAGATGTGCAAGATACTTGAACTCTCTGAGACTCAGTTTCCTCCTCTGTAAAAGGAGAATCTTAACACCTACCGTGAGAGTGTCTTGTGAGGATTCATGTACGGACTTCAGAGCTCAGATGTATTAAGGAGGACAAAAACAGGAGCCCCAGGGTCATTGTCACCACCACCACAAACAAATGCCTTTCAACATTTTGACTGTGTCACTCCTGCTTCTACAATTTCTCACGGAGAGTCGCCAATCCCAGAGAATGTATGGGTGGTAGGGAAGTGAAAGCAGTCATTCCTGTCACTTGTCTGAAATAGGACTTTTGAGACAAGCTCTCAAGCTTTAAAGGACACCAGAATCCCTCAGGAACATGGGCCAAATGCACAGATTCCCAAGCTCCAAGACTTAGATCCACTGGGATTGACATGGTCCTCAGAACCTGCCTTTCATTAGACCCCAAGTGGATTATTGCGCAGAGACTCGAAGAACTACACTCTGGGAAATTCTAGTGTGTTGTCCTTCAAAACCCTCAATTCAGATATCAACTGCTCCCCAATGCCCCAGACACTATCACTCCTTTAGTCTCCCCACGTTCACTGTATGACCCTCTCCAAACTAGGTAATGAGCTCCTTGAGGATAGAGACTGTCTTATTTGTCCCTGTGGCCCCCGGGCCCAGCACAGCCCAGGCAGGTAGTAAGTCAATCCTCACTCTGTTTCTGCAGCTCTCAGCTGTGTCCCTGCTGTAACTGGTCGCTCCTGACTCTCTCATCTGCCACATCCAACTGTGCAAACCCTGCTGACTCCACTCTCCAAATCCAGAATCTTCTCACTACCTCACTGATACACACTCTGGCCATCGTGTCTTGTCTATGCCACCTGGCCTCCTGTCTCCGCCACAACACTGGACGGTACTATCACTACAGACTCTTCTCCACACAGCAACCAGGAAGTAAAGATGTCCAGTCATGTCTCTGTTGCACGAAGTTTCAATGATTTCTCATCTCCCTTAGAAGAAAATCCGAAGTGCAAACCATGGCCCCTAAGGACATATGTGATCTGACCCCCATCTCTTCTCACTCTGCCCCACGCTCTTTCTCACTGTTCCGGATGCGTCAAGCTCACTCCTTCCTCAGGGACTTTGAATTTGCCTCAGAGAAGAGAATTGTGTCATTTGCTACCTCACTTCACTAATGTCTCTGAGGCCTCCCATCTCCGGGAGACAAAGTCACTCTTCCGCTCATCACTCTGTACAATTAGAAGTGAACATCTTCCTTTTCTTAACCCAAGATGGCTGTCTCTAAGGAATGATGGGTCAGAATGGGCTAACGAGGTCAGGGCTACCTCTTCCACTCTCTTCACTTGCTTTGGACCCAAGGCAACTGTGTGTGTGTGCTCCCCAGTCCTTTCTGACTGCACGCCAGGTAGAGTTGATGAGCTGGCAAAGCCTTGATGAGCACAGCAGGTCTATGGCAGGACCAGGGGGAGTGACAGCACTCTCGGTGGTTTGTGCATGTTTTTCTTCTTCGCAACTCTGTCTTTGGTAATCCTGAACGTAGACATATTTTTTAAATTAATTTTATGGAAAGAACATTGCATCAACACATTACATAGGTTTGCATCCTTGTAAATCAACATCTGTGTAGAATTAAACTTACTGGCACCAGTTATTACTTCACTTACGTAATTAGCCCCTCTTACACAATGTGCCTGCCCCTCCCCCTGCTCCCATTACAACCCCCAATTTGATTCAATAGACTAAGAGTCTGTTTATTTTTTAGATTACTCATTCGTTTGTTTTCTCTATTATACCACGTGTGAGTGAACTCGTTTGTCTTTCTCCTTCTGGCTTATCTCACTAAGTATAATTCTCTCCAGGTCTATGTTGTTGCAAATAACACAGACATATTTTAAATCCTTGTTTCCATAGGACTTCTTGGGCCAACTTTATATGCTGAAGTTGGAGACATCATGAAAGTTCACTTTAAGAATAAAGCAGACAAGCCCCTAAGCATTCATCCTCAAGGGATTAGGTACAGCAAATTCTCAGAAGGTAAGAGGAATTTAAAATCCCCCTGACAAGGGAAAATGTACAACTCTTAACACCAGCTTCAAACATTAAACCATGTCATTAACTGCATGCTAGAGAAATCTGGTAATTATAAAAAGTGCTGCCTTTTCAAGTTTCAGAGAAGAAAATGAAGATTCTGGAATCATCCACAGCATATCTGATTTTCGCTATGTTTTTAATGATTGGATGAGCAAGATGCCTAATTTCCCTGAATTCCAGTATGATCATCTGTGACATGACAGCATACACTACAAAATGGGTTAAAGTTAGCATGTCCTAGTGGCTTAGTGGCTAAGGCCACCAGGTGCAATCCGCACACAGCCCAAGGACCCAGGTTGGAGACCTGGGGCTGGGGTCAGGGGCAACAAGATGAATAAGTAAATAAAATAAATGTTTCTTAAAAAAAAAAAAAGGTGACTTAAAGCAAGAGTCAACAAACTTGCCTGTGAAAAGTTAGATAGTAAATAGTTTTGGCTTTGTGGGTTGTGAGATCTCTGCTACAGCTACTTAGTTTTGCCTTTTAGTATAAAAGCACCTGGAAAATATGTAAATGAATGCATATGACTGTGCCATAATAAAACTTTATTTACAAAAACAGGGAGTTGACTAGTTTGGTCATTAAACCATAGTTTGGTATAGTGACAAAGGACTGGCCTAGCGCAGAGATGACAGTTAGTGGCATTTGATGGAAGTGGTGGTAGTAGAAATAGTATTAGAACTGTGAAGTGGTTAAGAACATAAACTTTAAAGGCAGACTCAGGTTCAGATTTCAGTTTTATCATTTCTGGTCCTTGGGCTGTAGCATCTCTGAGTCTCAGTTTTCTAATCTGTACAATGGGTATGGCCTATCCACTCCATAATATTTCTCTGAGGAGTAAAAGTGATTGTTCAGGTAGTATGCTAAACAGGATTCTTGGAACCTGGTAAGCTCTCAACTAATTGTAACAACATGATGGTGATAGGAAGATGACAATGATAGTGATGAACATGAAGATGATGGTGATAAAAGTGACCACATCAGCCCCAGGAGAGCCAGTACCTGTTGATATTGTTCTAATTATTTGCACTATGTTGGTAATCAGACCTTGATAATCAGAATAAAGTTCAGTTAGGAACAGATAGAAACATGCATTCATATTATAATGGGTATTGGTATAATAACACTTTAAAATAACTTCAGACCTTTAGGGCTCACAATTCTCCTTCTTTTTCTTGTATGTCCGAACCATCATACCTTTAAAGAAAGGAACTGAGTAATAAGAGAATAGTTGCAGTGCAAGTTCAGGAAATAAGTTGCCTGGAGCAGAGCCTGACTCAGACGTTTATTAGCTGTGTGAATTTTGGAAAGTTATTTGACATCTCTATGCCCCACCCTTCTTATCTGTAAAATGGGGATAATAATCATACTGACTTCAGAGAGGTTTATTGTCACAAAATCTTAAAATAATGCATATACACTTGACTCTGAAATGCAAGGTGTTTAGAGATACCAACTTCCCACATAGCTGAAAATCTGTGGGTAACTGCTGACCCCCCAAAACTTAACAGACTGCTGTTGAAGGGCAGTTCACAGTTAATATAAACAATCAATCACTACATATTTTGTATATATTATATACTGTTTTATTAAAGTAAGCTAGAGGAAAAAAATGCTGTTAAGAAAATCAGAAGTAAGAGAAAACAGATGTGTGGTACTGGACTGTATTTGTGCATATTTATGTCATCTCTTACCAAGAACGTCTGCATATAAGTGAACCCACACAGCTCAAACCCTTGTTATTCAAGAGTCATATGTAATGAGCACTTGATAAATATTAGCTATGATTGTCAAAATGACTCTTCAATTAAAATGTGTTCATATGATTTAATATTTATCTGACAGCATAGAGATTAGAAAGTGGTTTTTTGGTTTTGTTTTGTCTTTTTTTTTTTTACATTCATTGTTTCCTCTGTAAGTTGCTGCAAACTCATTCCTACTTAGGTATAAATGACTGACAATAATAGGTCTTTTAACTGCCCTGTCTCTTATGTTCTAAAATCATACAGGGACATAGTGAATAACCTTTTAACCTATCTCTGAGACTTCCAGAAAACTGCTTCAGTAATCTAGCAATGCAGAGTATGAGGGGAGAACCCTTGAAATGTTGCCAGCCAATTCCATTGCAAGAGGGAAGAGTCTGCCTTGAGGACTTTGCCCCCCAGCTGTGCTGTTTGCACATGGGATGAACCTTGTTGCAACATGATCCCCCTTCCTTTACTGTTTGTCTGTCCCTCTATGCCCCACAGCCAGCAATCATTTATGAGCAGGTGCTTCCATCACTTCCAATGATCCCTGATCATTTTCCATGGGCCCATGAGTCCCAGAAAGGGAAGATAGGTTGGTGGTTGGAAATCTGAGTTCTGGTCAGGAAAGCTGTTACTGTACTGGGTGTGGAAATGCCACACTGGCCTTTCATGTACCAATTAGCAGCATCTGACATGAAGTCAAGTCTTAATTTGGCATTTCCCATCTACTGCCAGTGTGGTTTCCCCCAACCCAGGTGTGGCTGAGAGAATTTCTCAACAACCCAGAGGGCAGGATTGGATCGACCAATCATGATTTATAAAAATGCTTATAAGAATTTTTGCTTTAGAAATGCATCAAATAGGAATATGGTCTCGTAGCCCAGAAATAAAATATCTGCAACTAGTCATACTAAAACTTTCCACCACTAAAAGAACTGCAATTTTAGGCTAACAGTCCAGAAACTCAGTAACTAGCTAACATTGTACTCTTTGAGGGTAAAGCCATACGTGTGAGGAACTTTGGTTGTTCAGCAAGATTTTTGAAGTGGTTTTGGTCAAAGGTTTATTGATTGTGTCAGAGTGACTCTTAATATTATTATTTGATTACATTTATAATCTGATTATCACTGTGTGAGTTACATTAAAATATAATATCTGCCTGTTGACTGGTAAATCAACTTTCCACATACAAAATAAAAAAGTAAATTTTCCACCAGAGGCTGTTCTTTGCCTCTAAGTATTGCTGAATTGTGTAGGAAAACTTAACCTTCTAGGTTTTTAAAAACATTCCAGTGTTGAACATAATATCAGCAATTATATTTTTCATTTGCCATCAGAATATTTTGTCCTTCTGTAGACATGTCTTTGAGTATAACACCTGAAACAAACTGTTAACTAATAAAATAATTTTCATAAACCTCAGAAAATCTGAATATCTGTTAAAAAGCTTGCCTGGCTTGTACAATGGAGCCAAGCTCTGTATAAAACATCAGCATCTAATTTGCTCATGGCCTAAGTAAAACTTTTAAAGGAATGTCTTGAATACCAAAGCATTCACAAAGTTTATTCAATGGGGAGAAAAGAGCTGATCAAAAAAGAAAAGAAAGAAAAGAGAAAAGAAAAAGGAATAACATGGGAATATTTCTTGAATAAGGGTCTTCGTGGATGACCAGTGCTGCTCGAAACTCAAGGAAAGTTTTCCTTTCCTTACACTTAGCCACACCATTTTACATGAAAAAAAAAATATTGAGAGACTTTGGCAAATAATTAAGACATCAAACAAGAGTAAATGAATTAGAATGCTGGCTATGATCTGAGCAGGAAGTGAAGAGAATTGAGTAAATATAAAAAGAAGTACTACCTGTGAAGAATTTATTGTCACAGGAAGCTGAACAGTGGCTTTGTATGCCCTCACGTGATTGTCTTTCCTGTCTGTTTCTCCTCCTTGTCGTTAAGAGTTCTAAATTCTATTTGACTACAAAGTTAAATCAAATCCACCAAAAACGCATTTCAAAAATGCTTCCTCTAGATAGCTGTTTATATTTTATACCTCATATTACATAGGTTGCAAAATCAAAGAAACAGCATGCTTATTCTAGGCTAAAAGTAAAACAAAATACTTAGCAATGAAAAGAATAAAAGCATTGATCAAATTATCATTATCCCCAAACTCTCATTATAAAGCTCAGTAGAATTATAGAATCTATTCCCATGTACCAACCTATAATGTTCATTATTTGTTTTAATATACCTATAATTTACCTTCTAGTAGTATCATCACCTTAATTAAACTAATTCATTCTGGCATGCCCTGGTGGCTTAGTGGTTTAGTTCACCATGGCACAGTCTACATATATCCCAAGGTGCCTGGTTCAGGACCTGGGGCTGACGAAAACAATCAAGATGAACAACCAAATAAAATGTATCTTCTTCTTCTCTTTTCCTGCCTGCCTATTTGCCTTCATTCCTACATGTACCTTTCCTTACAAAAAAAAAAAAAAAAAAAACAACAAAAAAGAAACAACTTTTAATTACTTGAATATTATATTTAACTAACATATGAATGTGAAATTTTGAGTGATTTACTTTGGTGACTACATGGACATTTCAAAACCATTATGTGTTCAAATAAACATGGCTGTGAAACCCTCACCATATAATGATGAATTTGACATAATTAGAAAAATCAGTCAACTGCTCTGTCAACACAAGAGTTATGTCCTGTTAGGTGATTCTTAGATATTTGTATTAGTTGGCTCTCATGCCAGATAAACACTGTGCTTTGATTGTGACTTTTTCACTTAGGTGGTCCTGTTAGCAATCTAGAGGTGAAATACTTCACACCGAGGGCACCAGTTGTACCCTCTATAATCTGGGCTGTGAGCCCCTCAGCGTCTAAGACTATTTCCTTTACCCTGGCACCTAGGACAGAGCCTGAAACATTGTTAATGGTGATGGTGATGATGATGATGGTGGTGAGAGTGGTGCGGGGAGTGGTGATGGTAATAATCATTACTGAGCTAAACTGAGGGACTGGGGACTGAATTAGAAAAAAATACCCATTATTTTCCTCTTGTTCCGAAATGCATTAATATTTCTGGTGATTATGAGAAGTTACCTAATCTTGTTACCAGTTTATCACTTTTAAAATAGATGAATTACCACCTTGAATCTTTCTTACATGTGTTAAGAGAACTCAGGAAGACTTAAGGCATATAGTATCACAAGTTAAACAAGAAGGAAAGAGACTGTGTCAATTATAAAATGACTGGGAAAGGACATGCTTAACCAAAATACTGAAGTATATTACTATAGGCTGCCATAGCATTAGTTAGGTGCCAGACATTTTAGATACACTTTCCAGTCCTCATAAGCCATCAAAAATGATACTGTTATCTCTAGAAAAAGATTCTATCATGCTATGAATGAGAAAACTGAGGCCCAAATTCACCTAGTGGAACTACTAAGAAACTTTAGTTCTGATGCCCAAATGCACACGTTTTCTTTCACAATCTAGTAGAAGAGAGTACCATTAGTCATACAATATCAGAAATACATAATTTAAAAAGTATGATAAACACTGATACATATGTATATACATAAATGTGTATGTATGTGTATATACATGTGTATATATGTATACACACATAAAATCACAATCAGAAATCAAGAAATGAGTAAGTGGACATTAAGCTGATTATTTGAAGGATGAACTTGCATTTATCCTGAAAAAGAAAGGGAAGAACTTTAAAAGTTGTTTCTCATCCTACAAAGAATATCATGTGTTTTTCGTTTGGAGACCTTGTGCAGGCGATGAGAAGGATACCATTTTCTACTATAGGGACCTCTTGTGATGTTTCAACAGACCAGCAGAAGCATTGTGTCCAGAATCATCATTTTTTTAAAGCTGCTTGTTTTATTTATTTTAATAATTAACTTAATAGTTATTGATGTAACTTTGCTTTACACAATAATATAAACCCATACGTTCAGGTTCCCCATTCCTCAGATACATGACAACACTCTACCCACCACCAAAATACCAAAAGTTCTTCACCATCATCCATTGGACCCACCACCACTTGCCCTAATCTGCCGCCCTGTTCCCTACCGGAAACCTCAGGTCTATTGTTAATGTCCAAGGGTTGTTTTTCTGTTAGAATCATTCTTTTTTAGCTTCAAGAGGCTGTGAAGTATTGAATCAGAGCTGCTTAATTCCAGATAGCTCTTGTCAACCATTTGCCCTGCAAGTTCTGCTGAATGGACAAGTTTGTCCTGAGAGAACAGCTCTCCTTATCAGTCCTGTTTGTACTTTGCTATCGAAGTTATTTTGTAACTTTCCAGAGATAATGCTTCCTATTTATTAGCAGACATTCTTCCTTGTAAATTCTGTTCTTTTAAATTTAGACTGGGAGAATATTATTACTCACAGGAACTTATTTAAGCTTTTAAAATTTTTCATCTCTGATAATTTGAATATTAAAGCTTTTTTATCAAGAGTGAAAGTTTAACCTATAGTAAATATTGTTTATCAACGTCAAACTCTGGGGGGTGGGCAGGAGTTACCAGAGTCCCATGTTAAGCTTTTCCCTAGCACAAAGGTCACAAACTCAAATGCAGATGGTGACTGGGAGGGTGAATCAATGACAAAATGAGTCCATTTGGGACTGGTGGTTGGAGAGCCAATGTCCAATCTGAAGGGGTAGCCAGGACTCAGGTCCATCTGAAGGGGTAGTCAGGACTGAGATCCAGCCAAATTCTGTGTGGGCATTTGGTCCATTGTCACCAGATCTCCAGGTTTGATTTGTGTTTTAAGAGAAATCAGGAATCTAGATTCTTATATACTACCTCCATAATTTTAATGTTGGCATTTAACTTCTGTTAATACCATGCAACCCTAACAAAACACATCCATGCACTAAGACATGATGACCTTGTTTCTAGCAAAATGAACCTTATATTCTGAGTTCAACTTTCATTGAGCACCTTTCTCCCTGCCAGGTACTGTGAAAGGTACCAGAGATATTAAGACAAATGTACTCCTAGCACCTGCCCTGCAGGAGCTCACGTTCTGGTCACAAATAGTTATTATCTAGAAAGAGAAAAAAAGTAGTCACGTAATTTCACAGATATTTAATTATAAATTGGGGAGAGTGCACAAATGAAAAAAGCTGTATAGCACAGAGATAAGGAAAGGAGTATACTTACATGTAAGTTGACGTCAGAGGGAAGAGCACACCTCAATCAAAGAAAGAGAGAGAGGCAGAAAGGATGTTTCCTGCAAAGACCCTGAAGTAGGTTGGAACTTTGCATGTCTGGGGAAGCAAGGGGGCCCAAGTGACTGATGCATAGTCAACAAGGGAAAGTCAAACATGAGGTGAATGAAGAAAGAAATAGGGGTAGATCAGACATGGACTTGTGCTTCATATTAAGGATAAGAAGGAACCATTGTAAGGATTTTAAGCGGAATATGACAAAGAAATATTTGGGGTTATAAAGGATTGTTCTGAAAATAGGGTACGAAGTGGATTTGCAGGGTATTCTTGTGTCAGAATCCCAGTGAACCCTAAGAAGCCAATTCTGGAGTGTAGATTTACCTTACAGTGACAGCAGTAGATATACAAAAGGAGACTGCAGACTTGGGGTGTATCTTGGAGGTAGCAGGTTGCTTTAGAATATAAAACGTGCACAGCAAAGAGGTATGGAGGTGGAGGTCACTGGAAAGATAGATGGGGCAAACTCATGAATGACTTCAACTACTCTGGTAGCACACTTGAACTTTATCCTGTAAGATAAAGTGCTTAAAGGATTTATAGATTAGATGACACTGTTGAATTTGTGTTGAGTTAATTTAGTCTCCTGTTTTCAAGTCAAGATGAGTCTTTTCCCCTGTGTCATCCTCTTAATCACCAGCAATAAACTGACAGCTTTTGAGAACATTAAAGCCCATCTTTGTTTCAGATCTGCAAGGGAAATAAAATCATGACTGCAATATTATTTCAAGTTTGGTTGCATTCTCTTCCATACCTGTAAAAATAATGTTTAGTTCTATGGAGAGTCTACTTAATCTAAAGTGTCAGTAAATTTGATCTCCCTGCTCAACTCTTATCTCTTACAGTTTCTAAGCTCAGCCGCTCATGTATTAGAGTAAAGCATGCTGCTGTGTTCAAATGCCTCATTGCTGATGGATATGTATGCCTACTTCCCATCCCCACCTGGAAAGCCCAAACATGGCTGATGCTGTGCAAACTCATATGAGTGTTTGTGAGTGGGATAGATTTTCCTGGCAATGGGCAATTAGAAAGGGAGGCTGACATTGATTAACATACAATACTTCATATAAAATCAGCATCACAGAATTTGGCTTCTGGATGTGAGGGACTAGATTTATCTTTCTCCTGAACAACCAGACAGGCAGAAAAAAAATGAAACAACAGTTTTCAAACATTGAACAATAAGCACTGAAAGAAAATGGTCCATGAGAGCAGTGTAGTAAAAGGGTGGACATGGCACAGTTAGGGTGAACTCCAACAGACCCCACAGTCACTGTGAGTAGAAGAAACAGTTTAGGCTTTGGGTTGACCTAAGTGGATGGAAAGGAAGAAGGAGAAAGAGAAGGAAAAAGGGGGAGAGAGAAGTAGGGAGGGGGAGGAGGAGGGAGAGAAAAAGGAAAGGTGGGAGGTGGGAGAGGGAAGGGGAGAAGGAGAAGAAGGAAAAGTAGAAACAAGGGAAGATGGAAGAGGAGAAGGAAACTGTAAGAGAAGAAAAAGAACAGAGAAAGGGAAGGAAAGGGATGAAATTAAGCATTTCTGTTTTCATCAAGCATAGTTACTTCAGTAAGAATAGTTTTCTCTGGCCCTTTTCCTCAACATTTTAACCCTTTTTTTTTCCTGAGCCCTATTGTTTGCCTCTATCCATACTGATGATGTTCACACCTTCCATCTCAAAATGTTTATCGAGTTATTGTACCAAACAAAGGTAACTGAATCCCAAAGAGAGACCCTGGCACCAGCTGATGATAGTGAAACTTATACTTAATTAAACCAAGATGCCTCCAACAGGAGAAACTGACCATGCCACTTTGCTATCTAGGGCAGTGCCCATTCTCCTTCCTGACCTCCTTTGCTCCATCTCTACCCACATCTTCTTTTGTTGTTGAAAGTTTCACCCAACCCTCTGCATTTTTTCAACCTTGAGTGTCTTAGTTCTGCCTCTTCAGTAAGAAAGACCAGTTTCTCTATTCTCCCACTCTCAACGGTAGGGAAAGTGAGTACACATGAAAGTATCATGGTGGGTCTTTGTGTGCCCAAAGGACAGAAGTAGAACACTTAAACTTCAGGTGATAGACACATTTGATGCTCATAAGGATAACCAAACTGCATACAGGAGCTATAGTCTAAGACTCTGGGGAAAGAGTTGGGATGATCAGATGGCAGAGACGTAATAAAACAATAAAACGGGACTGAGGTGGCAGTAGTTGGAAGGAAAAGGAGAAATACACAGCAAAACAAAACCGTAAACAGCTCTGAGGGTATTTATATCCCATGCGAATGGGCAATTAAATATAAGATATCTTGTCAAGCACCATAGAGAAAATATAACATGCGTTCATCATTTGGTTTGATTTACCCATCATGATGATTCAACTCTCTATTTAAATAATAATTATTTACATATCATGGAAAATTAATTTTCTAAACTCTAACTAAAATACTAGTAACATTTTCTTATTCATTTCAGATCACCATGGAATCAAAGCCTTTATAATTACATAGACATAGAAGTAAAGAAGTAATGAACAAATAATGAAGATTCACTATAGAAAGGCATTTATTTCTCCATAGAGCATATCTTATATTCCCCAGGTTTGAGAATAATAAAAATGTAGTCCTCAGAAGCTGCAGAGATCTCCATGACTTTTGCTTCTCCAGGTGCATCTTATTCTGATCACACATTCCTTGTGGAGAAGATGGACGATGTTATAGCTCCAGGCCGAGAATACACCTATGAGTGGACTATCAGTGAGGACAGCGGGCCCACAGACGATGACCCTCCGTGCCTCACACACATCTATTACTCCTATGAAAATCTGACACAGGACTTCAACTCTGGGCTGATTGGACCTCTGCTTATTTGTAAGAAAGGTAAGACAAAAATCCACCAACAATAAAGATGTCAGAATGGTAAGGAGTCCTATAATGGAATGAGGCTTGGGAGAACCTTGGTACCTTTACGTAAATCAAGTATCGGAAGAAGGTGTGGGAACCAGATCATTGTTCAACATTGATATTTGAAGGTTTGAAACCCTCTTTCTTCCAGTCCCTCCTTCGTCTCAGTGCTGGGGGTCTTTCCCAAGTAAATTCTTGTCTAAGAGTGTGTTCAATGCCATGGCCATATGGCCTGTACCATCTACCTCAAGGCCACGTCCTTGTGGAAGTATGCAGCAAGAGTTCTTAGAAAGAACTTTCATGAACATCTAAGTCCTCAATCGGTTGTTGGGTCTATGAAAACACAAAGTCCAGCTTCCTTTCTTGTAAACAAGCTGTACAAATTGTGAGGTAGCTTTCAAACATACTCAGTTGACTTGATAAGAAATTTCATTGGCTGAGCTTTTAGCAGAAAGTTTGGATTTTCATTTTACTCCCAAAGAATTCAGCCCATCTTTCATTAAAGCAAACAACCAACAACCGTGAACTGCACTGGGAGGAAAAAATGTGATGACTCACCATCTGTCTACGCATACACACATACCATTCCTACATACCTTCTAATGCATTTAATCACGATACCATCGGATATATAGAAGATACTGTGATGACACCTAACAAAAAAATCAACTTCTAAAACATTCTCCTTGGGCTTACCCTCGTGGCTTGCGTGGCTGAGACAGCTGGGACATGGACCATATCAAGCCCAAAGACCCAGGTTCGCACACCGAGGTGGGAAACTAAAATATAAAAATAAATTAAGTTAAAAAATGTTGTTTCATTTTACTGTCAGCTATATTTTTCCACATGAGAATGGATTCATATGGACCCTCTCAACTAATTCTCTAGGCCCCATTACATGTACAAGTAAATATGTATTGACCTTGAAGTGTGATACTCTTACCAGTGAAGCTAAAGTCCCTGTGCACTGACTATTAAAGTAGAAGACATGGACACTTTTATTAAAGCCTTAACAATCACCAAATCTTTTCTGTCTGTGCCAGAGCAAATTTACCTCAACAGCCTCAAATCCCCCAAGGCCACCTGGTTCCAGGCAAAATACTTAGCAAGGCTTCTTAAGGTGGATATCATCATGATTGGCTGCTTGCATATAAACTCTGGGAAGAGGTGGGAAGCTATTGAAAAATATACCTTTTCCTTCACAGGCACCCTAACTGAAGACGGCATTCAGAAGATGTTTGACAAGCAACACGTGCTGATGTTTGCTGTGTTTGATGAAAGCAAGAGCTGGAGCCCGTCACCATCCCTCATGTACACAGTCAATGGCTTTGTGAATGGGACGATGCCAGGTAACATGTAGGGGGCTTGTTATCCAAGGACAGCAGTATCATTAGTACCTGTGGTTCTTTTATTTTCCTCAAGGCACTGGGGAAGTTGAATACTCATTATTTGTTTATTTCCTAATCAGAAAGGTAATGTAATTTCCCTCAGTAGTTCTTAAGATTTTATCTTTTCTTTTTTTTTTTAAACCAGCAAGTACAACACATAAATTGGAAAGGACTTAAGAGGAATGTGGAGGCTTTATCAATGCAGTGTTCAGAGCAGATTCACCTGGGCCCACACCTCCAGGGAGAACTCCAGGATACCAGCTCAGTCTCCTTCAGTGAGTTCTGTGGTCCCTGCTGCATGGTGACCAGGCTTCTGTCCACAGAGGAGTCCCTACAGAACTGAAGTTCTAGGTCACTCCCTTGCAGGAAAGGTCAGCAGGAAGAATGTACCGAAGACCCTTGTAGTGAAGAATCACAGGAGATGAGACCCAACATGCAGAAATACTCCTAGCATTTCCAATGGTGATTGATAAGTGATATTCACTAGCATAGGGGCTGTTTTCTCTTTATATTCACATGTAGACATATTCATAGCAACTGTTAAGAGGGAAGACAAAAGGGAAACCAGCTCCCATCTAGATCACTTCTGCTTCTTTGGTAAATATGACTTAGAACAAAGATCCTGAGGAAAATATGAAGATTACTTTATTAAATAAACCATAGTTCAAAAATCTAAGTTTACTAGAAGCCATTCACTCTATATAAAAATCACCAATGGCATCACTTAGTAAAAGCAAAAATTGTCAGACTGCCCTGGTGGAGTAGTGGTTAGGCACATGTCACATATATCCCAAGGTCCCAGCTTCACGTCCTGGCTCCATCAGGGAACATCCAAGATGAACAACTAAACACAATAAATAAAGTGCTCCTTCCTGCCCTCTATTCCTTCCTGCTTGCCTGCCTACCCGCCTTCATGCCTACTATACCTTTCCTTTAAAAAACATGTCAAGAGCTGATGTTTGGACATTGCTTTTAAACTGTATTTAATTTGACTCCACGTCTTACCTGGGCTATTGCAAACATACTCAGATGACTCTGGGTTTTGATTTTGATTTCCAAAACCAGGAAACATCACGCTTAATGAGCAGAACTCTGCCTTAGGAGAGCTGAGTTCAAACTTCTCACTTCTCTACCTTAGTGTGATAGTTGGTGGGTGTCTCGATGTGCCTCCCTAAAAGAACGGTTTAACTGTTTATCCTGGTGCAGAGGGTATTGATGAATATTTTTCTATATAAAATAGCATGTTTAGTGAGATGGACCTTACATGGGAGAGGTTTACAAAAATTGTCTTTGTGTCCTGGCAGAATGAAACATCTGGTATAAATATA
Organism: Solenodon paradoxus; assembly: GCA_004363575.1. Classification (NCBI taxonomy): domain Eukaryota; kingdom Metazoa; phylum Chordata; class Mammalia; order Eulipotyphla; family Solenodontidae; genus Solenodon; species Solenodon paradoxus. The sequence goes on from RJWH01002308.1 coordinate 64,357, forward strand.
TGGAAGCCCCTAAAGCCACTGATAAGCTAAAAAATAAAAACGAATAACTTGACCAGGGCATGGAGTTGACGCATTTATCAATGAAAAAGACAAGGTTGTTGGACTAAAAGGGGCAGGGTAGGGAGCTGTCATTAGTAGAAACTGAGAAGAAGGAATGCTTATAAAACTGCCTTATAGAGACATATAAATGTGATGAATTTGATTCCTGCTAATACAGCTGTATTAAGTGCTCGATTCGGTAAGGACATTTCTCTGGTGTGGATAAATGCTTCCATCAAAGCTTCCTACCTTTTAGCTCCTTGTTTGCTCCCAGCCTACAGGGAATTCCTGACTAAAAAACACTAAAACAGCAACAACAAAATGACCCCTCTGTGGGTGAGGGACAGAGTCTCAGCACCATTATCTAGTATCATGGATCTAAAGTTTAACACCCAAGTCAAGGATAAAAGCCAGGATTGGAATCTCCCACAGAGCAAATTAGCATTTTCCTAGTCACTGTGGGAGCAAAAAGAATGAAACACAACCTTTGTTCTCCATTTCATTAATTATTCCACCCATGAAATGATCCCAGGCACCCACTGTGAGGACTTGTCCAGGGCATTTTAAAGAGAGTCTGTTACCCACAGAGTCATTCATTGCCTTGTCATTAAAACAATTGACCAGTGGGTAAAGAAGCAATATGAAATCCTTAAGTCTTCCCATCATTCCCTGAGGCAGAGTTTTGACATTTATCCTGCTGAGAGGCCCTTGAACTCAGCCCTGCTGGAGGCTCAGGCAACTCCCTCCAGCAAAGACTGGTATGTTCTAAAGTGATCAACTTGTTGCAAGGAGTGTTAACAGCTTGTTTGTCCATCACTCAGATGTCTGCTTTTCCAGGGGAAGGAACCACACAACTGGAGTGCCTGCACCCCCAGAACCTGGTGCTATTTCTGAAGGTAGCAGGTGGTCATGGTGCATCTGCTGAATGAAATATTTATCAGAGTGCTGGACTGACTGCCCGTTTTGTTCCCCACCTCTCCCTCTCTCTCAGATATAACAGTGTGTGCCCATGACCACGTCAGCTGGCACCTGATTGGAATGAGCTCTGGGCCAGAACTATTCTCCATTCATTTCAACGGCCAGGTCCTGGAGCAGAACCACCATAAGATCTCAGCCCTCACCCTCGTCAGTGCTACGTCGACAACTGCAAACATGACTATGAGTCCAGAGGGAAAGTGGGTTGTTTCTTCCCTCATTCCCAAACATTTCCAAGGCAAGAGATGCTTCCAACGGTCTTGCTTTCAAATATAAGAGCCTTATTTCCCTCTTCCTCCTTTGCTCCTTTAAGACACTCTCACCCCCAGACATGCATGCCTTGGTAACTGAGAACAGTTTAAACAATCTGCTTTTAGACTTAGAACCCATTAGTTGGAGATGGAGGAAGTATAAAAATTAACAAAGACTTTAGAAATGAAGCAAACACTAAAGAAGGCTCTACTTCCTCAAAAGGAGAAAGGAGGAAGGAAACAAATGCTTATGATTTGGAGATACTCTTTGGGGAGTGGTAATTTAACATGTCAGGGAAAGACGTATTTTGGTGCAGGAGACCTAGATGATAGAGCAAGATACATATCTGCACATTTATAGAGGCACCAAGTAACAGAAAGAGTAAACATTGTAACTTGAAGAGATGATTTTTTGAACAAGATGAGCACAAGGTCTGGCACAGAGAGAAACTCTATGAATGTGTGTTGAATGTGTCATAAACAACATCAAAACAGCTGAGGAATGGACATCGCTGAAATTTGCTGAGGGCAAAATCAGCCCAGGATGTTACCTGACATCACAGAAAATAGCTGTTGTCCTATTACACATTGTTTCCAGCTGTTGGGAGGATTCATGCAAACAGAGACTAAAATCGAAGTAAAGGATATCACTCCAGGAAATCATTTTGTTACTAAAATAATGTGTAGAAGCAAAACCCTAACAAAAGAGATATTTCATGCGGTTATTTTTCTTTCTTTTTACATTGGGCAGTCAAAATTATATTTGAGGTAATGAAATTGTCAAAATTTTCCAGGAAGTTTTAAGTCACAAACAATAATAAAACAACAGCAAAACTAACATTCTTTGAGGTTAAATGCATTTTATGTTATCTTATTTAATTTTTAACAATTTTATACAGTGCACACTAATATTATCTTTATTTTTAAATGAAGGTACAGATGACAGGAAAAGTGAGAAATCAGTAAAACCCAACTCATAATGTTTTAAGGATATGGGTATTACAAGAAGTTTTCCTTCTCTGGGAGAAACAGTAAATCTTTTTTCTGAGTTTTTCCCCTACACCATCTTCCCTTTTCCCAATTCTTTTACTCTTACCCCACTTCTCTTCCTTGATGAAAGACTTCCAAATGTTCAAAAGTTACCTAAGCATTACTCTCACTGTTATTATTTAAGCCTTCCACAAATCTATTTAAAAAATATATTTTTGGTCAGTTTATATTTTTCTCTCAAATTTGTCACTGTCTTTATGTCCTTACTCAGCTGGGATGCAGACTTACATAGACATTAAAAATTGCACAAAGGAAACCAGGAGTCCTAAGAAACTAACTCGTGACCAGAGGCGGCACATTAAAAGATGGGAATACTTCATTGCTGCAGAAGAAGTCATTTGGGATTATGCACCTGTCATACCAACAACCATGGACAAGTGAGTTTTGAGGGGTCTCACTGCTGTGAAAAGGTTTAAGATACAGTCCACAGGCTCCTCAACATGTCAGGTGAAATGATGAGTTGGTAGCTCTCGAGGGAGTACTCGTAGTGATTTCTGTTCTAGATTTCTTGTGTAGTTTTTTAGGCAAATGCTTTTAAGTTACTAGCTTAAAATAAACTGTTACAGCATGTTTTATGTAAGCCTTATGGTAACCACAAAGCAAAAATCTTTACCTCTAGGAGATACACAAAAATGAATGAGAAAAGACTAAGAGCATTCCATACAATAATCAACAAGTTATAAAGAAAAACAGCAGCAGATAAAAGAACTACAAAAAAAGATCAGAAAACAACGAACAAAATGGCAGTAATAAGTTCATATTGATCAATAATTACTTTAAATGTAAAGTATATCTTCATGTCCTGTGACTTTTGATTGACGTCTCAAATAAAAGTCACAGAATGACCTAATGAAATAAAAAGCAAAAACAATAAGATCCAGCAATATGCTGCCTGTAAGACATTCACAAATAGGTTGAAGTGAAGAGATAAAAAAAGGTAACCCATGCAAATGGTAATTTAAGGACAGCAGGGATGGCTATACACATAGAAAACAAAGTAGACTTTAAGTCAAACACTATCCCAAGAAACAAGATCTCTATAAAATAAATGATAATGGGGTCAATTCATCAAAAGTTTAAAACTATTGTAAATATATATCCACTCAAAATCAGAGCCCCTAAATGTATAAAGTGAGCATTAACATTACTGAAGGGGGAAACAGACAGCAATAAAAGTATGGAATAGTATGGAACTTTAATATCCTACTTAAACAATGGATAAGTCACCCAGATCAAAAATCAGTAAGGAAACAGTAAATTTACAAATATATGGAAATCAAACACACTCTCCTGAACCACCACTGAATCAAAGAGGAAATTAAGTGGAAAATTAAAAATATCATGATACAAACAAAAATAAAAACATAGCAACCAAAATTTATGGGATACAGAAAAAAAGTAGGTATAAGAGGAAAGTTTACAGAGATAAATGCCTGCATTGAAAAAAAAAAAAAGGAAAGAGATTTCAAACAAGCAACTTAACTTTACATCTCCAGGAATTAGAAAAAGAACTGAGTCCAACGTTAGCAGGCGGACAATAGAAAGATCAACAGAAAAGATCAACATAGCAAAGAGTTGGTGTTTTTTTTTAAAGAGAAATGAAATGTTCAAAACTTTAACTAGGTTAACCAAGGAAGAAAAAAAGTACTCAAATAAAACGGTCAGTGGAAAAGGAGAAACTACAACTGACACCACAGAAATGAAAAGGAAAGACTATTATGAGCTGTCGCATGTCAACAAACTGAATAATGTAAAAGAAATGGATAAATTCCTAGAAACATACTACCTATCAAGACTGAATCATGAAGAAACAGGAAATCTACAGAGACCAAGAGTGAGTAATAAGAATCAGTAATCAAAAACCTTCAAAGGAAAGTCCAGGACCAGATAACTCCATGGGTGAATTCTACCCACATTTAAAAAATAATTAAGGCTATTCTCTAACTCTTCCAAAAAAATAAAGAAGAGGGAACACTTCCAAATTTATTTTACAAAGCCAGCATTACCTTAATACCAAAGCCAGAAAAGGACACCATAAGAGAAGAAATTTTCAGTCCAGTAGCTCTAGATAACATAGATGCAAAAATTCTCATCCATATCCTACCAAACCTAATTCAATAACACCTTAAAATAACTATAAATCAAGATCCAGTGAGATTTAGCTGTAGAATGAAAAGAAGTTCACTGTATGATTTATGAATCAGATTTATTTATTAAAATATTGATATTAAATTTGAATTATCATTTTAATTATAAAAATCTAGATTAATAAATTTAATAAAACAACAAAATGAAAGACAAAGATCATGTAATTATCTCAATAGATGTAAGAAAAGGCATTTAACGAAATTCAGTTTTCTTTCATGATATGTTAAGTTTAAAACAAACATACCTCTGGCACACCCTGGTGGAGCAGTGGTTAGGTAAATTGCCTCCAAAGGAGCAAGCCAGGGAGACAACCAATATGAACAACTAAATAAAAATAAAATATAACAAAATAAAGATGCTTCTTCCTCCTCTCTCTTCCTGTCTGCCTACCTGCTCACCTTCATTCTTACCTATACTTTTCCTTACAAAAAAAAAGAAAAAAAAAGAAAAACATACCTCAATATAACAAAGATCATATATGACAAACTCAAAGATAACATCATGATTAATTGTGAAAAGCTGACAATTTTTGCTTTAAGACTAGGAATGAGACAATGGTGCCTGCTTCCATATAAAACAGTACTGGAAATACTATCCAGAGCAATAAGGCAAGAAAAGGAATTAAAGACATTCTACTCAGAATGGAAGAATTAAAACTGTTCTCTGCAGATAAATTGATTTTATATAGAGAAAACTCTAAAGGCTCCTCCAAAAACTATTAGAAATAGAAAATAATTGAGTAAAGTTTCAGGATTAAAATAACCATACAAAAATCATTTACTTTACATACACTAAGAGCAAACTATACAAAACGGAAATTAAGAACATGATCTCATTTAAAAGAGAATTTTTAAAAAAATAAAATACATAAGAAGGAATTTAACCAAGGAGGTAAAAGACCTATATACTAAAAACTATCTATGACATTGATGAAAAAAATAAAGATCGAATCAAAATTGAAAGATGTCCTATGTTCGTAAATTAGAACTAATTTTATTAAGATGTCCATAGTACCCAAATCAATCTAAATCAATGCAATTCCTATACACATTCTAATGGTAGGTGCACCCTGGTGGAATAGAGGTTGAACATAGTTCATGTACATATTAAGGTCCTGGATTAACATTTTGGGGTTGATGGGAATAACCAAGATGGGAACAACTAAATAAAAGAGTGCTTCCTCTACCTTCTCTTCCTTTCTGACTGCCTCTACTCATTTTCATTCCTGCCTTCACCTTTCCTTTAAAAAATCTAATGGCATTATTTACAGAGAAACAGAGAAATAGAGAAAACAGTCCTAACGCTTATATAGAACCACAAAAGCAATCTTGAGAAGAAATAACAAAGCCAGAGGTATCACACTTTCTGATTTCAAACTATATTTCAAATTTATAGTAATCAAAAGAGTTTGGTGATGACATAAAAACAGATGCATTGAACAATTGAGAGCCCAGAAATAAACATAATCTACCAGTCTTTGATAAGAGCACTTAAATACACAATGGTGAAAGTCTCTTCAATAAATGATGTTGGGAAAACTGCATCTATACATGCAAGTGAAAAAAATTGACCCTTTATCTTATACCATATACAAAATTTAACCAAAATGTATGAAAGACTTAAATGTAAGATTTGAAGCCAGAAGACTCCTAAGAGAAAACATGGGAATAAAGCTCCTGACATAGGTCTTCACAATGATTTTTTTTTTAGATATGACACTGGCAACAAGAGCTAAATAAACAACTAGGACACATGGGACTACACCGAACTCAAAGGTTCTGCACAGGAAATAACAAGTGTTGATGAAGTTGTGGAGAAATTATTGTACAGAGAGATGTAAATTGGTATAACCATTATGGAAACAGTATAGAGGGTCCTCAAAAAAAAAATCAGAACTGCCATGTAATACAGCAATCCCACTTCTGGGTATATATCCAAAGTAAATGAAATCATGACCTTGAAGAGATATATGCACTCCTATGTTCATTGTAGCATTATTAACAATAGCCAAGAAATGGAAACAACCTAAGTGTCTGCTGATGGAAGAATGGATATAATGGAATATTATTCAGCCTTAAAAAAGAATGATATCCTGCCATTTGCAACATCATGAATGAACCTAGAGGACATTATATACTAAGTGAAATATTTGACTACAGAAAAACAAATACTGCATGATCTCACTTGTATATGTAATCTAAATTGAGCTCAGAAGCATAGAGTGTAGTGATAGTTACTATGGGCTAGAGGAAGAAGGGAATGGAGAGGTGTTGGTCAAAGTGTCTAAATCTTCACTTACAAGATAAATACATTATGGAGACCTATTATACAGCATGGTGACCATGGTTTTAATAGTTAATAATACAAGTGTTGTATACTTGAAATTTGCTAAGAGTAAATATTAAATGTTCTCACTATGCACAGATACACATGCACACACATATATACAAAGGTAATTAGTTGAGTGTTAATTAGCTTGATTTTAATAACCTCATGTATACACATATAAATCATGTTGTGTGCCTCTATGATATACAATTTTATTTATGAATTATATACCTCAGTAAAAGTGTTAAAATATTAAAGTATCAAAGTATTAATGTATTAAAATATCAAAGTATAGCACAGTATATTAATTGCTGCCTTTTATTAAAGGAATAAAAGAATAAGAATATTCCATATACAAGTCATATTTGCATTAAATATTTTGGAATTATACAAGTGAATATTTAGACAATGTAAGGAGGTTCAGAGAGTTTGAGTTGATGGGATACATCATTGAGAATTTTCACAGTAATCAAAATCATGGGAGTGCATTCGCTATTCAAAAAATTTAACAAGGAAACAAGCGAAAGGGGAATTTGTACGAGATTATATAACTGATAGAACTGAGATAGGAATCCAAGACTGACAATATTTAGCACTTCTCACTGTGTAAAATAAATGCTTAAAATGGCTAAATTATGATGGAGCATCTGCTTTCAAAAACTGTAAAGACTAAGGGGGGCCATGGTTTATGTTGGTCACCCAAATCATTCATCCAATCATCATCAATCAATCATCATAGCTGCAGGAGATAGGTGAGGGTGTCTGCTTTGCGGTAGCACTGGGATTGGGTGGATGGATGACAGGATAATTCGACAGCACAGATTATGTCTAATAAAAATAGTGAAAACATCCTGGAATGTGAATGTCTCTTAGAGATTGAGAAATATCTGAACAGTTAATAGGAATGTCATGGATTAAGTGGTAAGCAAATCTTAAGAAGAATTCCTAGTGCATTCTACCCTTTCAGCCAGTATAGACCTTTTCCCACAGATACCTATGGTCTTCCATAACAACTGGTGTGACAGGAATATCTAAGTACATGCTTCTAACCAGTTACCTATGACTATCACTGGTGGGGAGACAGCTCAGCAGTTTCCAGTTTTCCAGCAAATAGTAGACCACAGGACTTCAGCAAGCCACACTGACTGTTTTTCTAGAAAACTAACCATTTAGTTCATTCAAGAGTGGAACTTTAAACACAATGGTTTTCCCCATCCAACTGGGGTCTCTTCCTAATGAGAGTGGTCTATTTTTTTTTTTTTAAGTTTCATTTTCCTTTAAGAACATACAGATCTCTGCACTTGGATAATTTCTCAAATCAAATTGGAAAACATTACAAGAAGGTTGTCTACAAGCAGTACAAAGATGAGTCCTTCACCAAGCGCCTGGAGAATCCCAATATCAAAGAAGATGGGATCTTGGGCCCTATTATCAGAGCCCAAGTCAGAGACACACTCAAAGTAAGTAACAGAAATACAGAATGGAAGAAATTAAATAGTGAAAGACAGATACACATATATATTTATTTAAAAAGAAAGGGATCCATATAATGTTTAATTCAGATGTAACTTTTAGTTTTTACTTAGTATTTGCACTTATTTGTAGCCTATCTTGTAATACCAGGAATCTGAGACAGTTCATAAAATTATATTAAAAAAAAAAAACCCACCAGAGTGGATGTCATAAGGATGAGTGATAACATGGGACAAATAAAATAAATCTCAGATAAGAAAAACTATTCAGGCACGCCCTGGTGGAGCAGCAGTTAAATCAGTTGCCTCCATAGGAACAAGCCACATACCCCTGGATTCAAGTCCTGGACCCAGGGGGAAGCAACCCGTGTGAACAACTAAATTAAAAATAATAATAAAGATGCTTCTTCCTCCTCTCTCTTCCTACCTACCTGCCTTCTCACCTTCATTCCTGCCTACACCTTTCCTTAAAAAAAATTTTTTTTAAAGAAAAGAATACTGAAACATATAGCATATATTCCTGTAAGATTGTCTGCAGTTTTTGTTGTAAGCTTATTAGCAGCCAAAGTAAAATGGGGAATATGTTAGGAATCTATTCTCAATAGTCATAAAAGAACTAATTTTCCCTAATATTGAGAGCTAGAGAAATTTCTTCTGTCCTTAAAAGGATGCTTGTGATGCAGTAGATAGTATTCTTGATAAAATCCCCACAACTGGTATAACAAAAACATTGCATAGCTTTTAAAAAATGTTTTGTTCTAGCTGATAACAGAAAACACAATTCTTCAATGTGGTCTAGGTCAGTAGTTCTCTCATAATTAGTCTCTGATGAAGGTAAATTCAGTTATCAAAAGCACTAATTGTTCTTTAGACAATTTTCGTCATGTGTTATGGTCACATCATCAAACTTTTGATAAGAACGGGGCATCAGAGAATAGAAGGTTGCACCCTTTGGCAAGATTCAGAAAGCAGAAAATCTGCAGATTAAGAATAATCCAAATGCTTTGGCAACCAGCCAAGTAAAAGGTAAATTTTCTTTGAAAGACTAAGTTAGGGAGTCTAACTTGTTTTGTTTTGTTTTTAAAAGAAAGGTGCCCGCAGGAAAGAAAATGAGTAGGCAGGTAGGCAGGCAGAGAGAGGAGAAAGAAGCACTTCATTTTCTTTTTATTTATTTGTTCACACTGGTTGTGGGCTCCCTCCCCTCAACTTGAACCTGTGGCCTTTGCTCCTTCAGAGGTGAGTGACTCAACCTTGACTACAGGAGGCCATACCAAGGAGCCTAACTTGTTAATGAACCATGAATTATTCATGAATTAATGAGTAGTGCCTCTTCACCTTTTCAGGAAGGTAAGCTAATAGGCTATCTTCCTTAAGCCTCTTAACAAGAGCTCTTCCTTTCATTAAAAAACAACAAAAGGACAATAACAGTCTTTTGCTCTTCCTCTTTCTCTTCGCAGATTTCTGATTCCTTTTAAGTGCCCTTAGCAAATGTAAATGTACCTGTCTGGAAATTCAGGATAGTTCTCATTCCTCCAAGAAGTTGAAAACAGCCCAGACAGTGGTTCTGGGATGGGGGATCTTGATCTGGAAGGGGGAACAGAGCGGAAGAGAGATTAAGTTCAAGCTGAAAGGAAAGGGGGCAGGTAGGGGGAGGGGAGGGTGCTACACTGTGAGGAAAATGTCATTTCTAAAGCCAGACGTCTGTCCATTTTCCACTTTACTATGTTAGTGAAACTCTTATGCCTCTGTCAGGCATGGGAAGAGGTTGCTGCTTTAAGAACGTTCGCGCGCGCGCGCACACACACACACACACACACACACACACACACACGCATCCAACAGCTGAACAACTGAGTAAGTATAGCTAGCATCTCATATTAATTCTGATGATGGACCTTAAATCTTTTCAAATTAATTTGTTGAACTTTGTAGATTGTGTTCAAAAACATGGCCAGTCGCACCTATAGCATTTACCCTCATGGAGTGACCTTCTCTCCTTATGAAGATGACATCAATTCCTCTTCGACTTCAGGTTTGACGCTTTCACTTGTCCTGAATGAAACTATTGACCTCTAAGAAGTTGTCATATTTTTCTTCTCTCCTCTTTGCCCAATGGTACAACTGGAACAATCAGGTAGTATACATGGTGTGGGTGGGTGGGTAGATGGATATATAGATACATAGATAGACATGGGTTTCCTGAAAGTTACAGCTCACTGCAGGAATTTTATTTACTTCAGTGGTTACAAAATATGGTATCTTTTGTTAGTGCCATAGTGGCCTCTAGTGGAGCAATGTCTAATGACTACAGGCTATCCCAGGGGTTCTATCTAGTGGAGTTTAATATAAAGAAACTCCCTTCCCGACACTAACTGGTTTTGAGAGCTTGGTTGGATGGATGGATGAATATACATTTTTATTGATATTTACCTGGCATGAAACATTTCTAAATAAAAACAATGTTGAACAAGGACTTAATATCTAAAACATACAAAGAACTCCTAAAACTCAGTAACAGAAAAAAAGGCAATCTAATCAAAAAATGGGAAGAGGAATTGGAGAGACATTTTTCTGAAGAGGATATTCAGGCCAATAAACACATTTGGAAAGATGTTCCTACTTGCTAGTTATCAGAGAAATGCACATTAAAACAATAATGAGATTATCACCTTACACCTGAGAGACTGCTTGTTATCCAAAAGTCTGGAAATAACAAATGTTGGCAAGGATGTGGAAAAAAAAGAACACTTTCACACTGCTGGTGGGAGTGCAAATGGTACAAGCCCAATGGAAAGCAGTAGGGCTATTTCTCAGTAAGTCAAAGAGGGAAATCACATATGATCCCATCATTTCACTTCTGGGCGTTTACCCAAAAGATACAGAAACACTCATTTGCAGAGATTTATGCACCTCAATGTTTATTGTAGCCCTAGTCACAATAGCTAAGAACTGGAAACTACATGAGTGTCCAAATCAGATGAATGGATAAAGAAGATGTGATATGTGTGTGCATGTATATATATATATATATATATATATGTATGTATATATATATATACACAATGGAATACTATACCACCTTTAGAAGAAATGAAAACCTATCATTTGAATCAACCTGGGTGGATCTAGAGGGGATTATGCTAAGCGAAATAAGTCAAAAGAAGGAAGATAGATACCAGACGACCTCACTCATAGGTAGAAGATGAATAGACCAAATACAGGAACATGTGAAACAAAACCAACCCTTGAACATGTGCAGGAAAACTAAGGTTACCAAAAAACAAAACAAAACAAAAAAACAATGTTGACTATGCTTTTTTTCAGGCATGATCAGAGCAGTTCAACCAGGAGAAACCTATACTTACAAGTGGAACATTCTAGAGGCTGACGAACCCACAGAAATTGATGCCCAGTGCTTAACAAGACCATACTACAGTAATGTGGATGTCACAAGGGACATTGCCTCTGGGCTCATTGGATTACTTCTAATTTGTAAGAGCAGGTCCCTGGACAAGCGAGGCATACAGGTATTTTGTCCTTGAAGTAAACTTTCAGAAATTCTGGGAATTTCTTCTGCCTGGAATAGGAAATATTATGGCCTTTCCTTTTAGAGAACAATAAATATTAATGTGTCCTCTTTAGCACAAATGTGATAAGGTTTACAACTCTGGTCACTTTTTTTTTTTTTAATTGAAGTAACCTTTGGTTTATAACATTATATAGGTTTAAGGTATACGGACTTATAAATCAGTACCTCTATGTACTATATTATGTTCATCATCCAAAGTCTAGTTTTCATCTGTCACCATACAATTGACCCCTTTTACCCACTTTACTCACCCCCAGCCCTCTCCTGTCTTGTAACCACCACTTTGTTCTTATAGTCTAAGAGTTAGTTTTTATTTGTTTCTGTATTTGTCTTCTGTATATGAATCATATGGCATGTGTCTTTCTCAGACTTATTTCACTTAGTATGATATCCTTCGGACTCATCCATATTGTGCAAATGGCACGATTTTCATTTTTGTTTTTACAGCTGAGTAGTGTTCCAACATGTATATAGACCTTGTCTCCTTTCTCTAATCATACATCCTTGGACACTGAGGTGGTTTCCAGCTATGCTTAGCTATTGTGAATAATATTCTAAGGAATATGAGGATGCATATATCTTCTCAAATTAGTGTCTTAGTATTCTTCAGATAAATACCCAGAAGTGGAATAGTGGGATCATATGGTGTTTCTATTCTTAATTTTTATTTTTTTAGGAATCTCTATACTTTCCATAATGGCTGCACCAATTTACAGTCCCGGCAACAGTGCACACGTGTTCTCTTGTCTCACACCCTTGCCAACAATTGCTTCTCATATATTTTTAAGTAACTATTCTCACAGGTCTGAGGTGGTATTTCATTGTGGTTTTGATTTATATTTTCCTGGTGATAAGTGATGATGAATATCTTTCCATGTGCCTATTTGCCATCTGTATATCCTCTTGGGAGAAATTCAGATCCTTGTCCATTTTTCAACTGGGTGATTTGGGTGTTCTTGAGTTGTATGAGTTTTTTAAAATATATTCTGTATATTAACCCTTTGTCATATCTATAATTTGCCAATATCTTCGGTTTAGTAATTGCCCTTTCATTATGATGATTTTTTTTTTTTAGCTGTGAAGCTTTTTAGTTTGATGTAGTACCATTTGTTTATTTTTGCTTTTGTCCCCCTTGCTGTTGAAGTCAGATCCCCAAAGATATCCCTAAGTCTGATATTAAGGAACATTTGCCTGTCTTTGGCTCCTTTTTTTTTTTCATTGATTTATATCTAAACTCAAGAGAGAGGGCAAATCTACAGGGTTACCCTGTATTTTGTTTTAGCATCAGATTTTAGGTCTATTGGTTTTGATTATTGGCTCTTAAGAGAGGCAAGTCATTTAGCCTCTCTTAAGTTCTTCCTCTTATTAAATGGGTACCATGACTCCTAAACTTTTTACAGAGCTGTTTCAGTACTCAGAAATATCCCACCTGGAAAAGGTGTAAAGCTCTGTACCAACCTTTTTATTTTAAAAGAATTCCATAGGGAAACGTAAGAAATACACTTGGAGACACAGCTGCTAGTAAAGTTAGACCTAGATGATTGTCCATCTCTAATGAGACTAATTACACAGAAGAGTGTGAACAAAGATAAGGATCTTCTGATTTCATCATCATTGAAGAATAGTAGCCACATATAATTAACTTAAATTCCCAATCAAGCTAAGCTCTGATCATGGAAGTACCATCCCAAGGCATACAAAGTAAGTATATGCCTATAAAGATCAGAAATAACCTTTGGAAGATCCTGATTTATTGAGTTTTCCTATGGCAGCCTTCTGTTTTACCCTTTGCAACCATTTGGAGCACATCCAGTAGGTCATTCAAGTCGAACGGTGTTCAACTACATAGACAAACAAATTACAGTTACCGTGATGAAATGGGATTTTTCTATTGGAGTATTTTTGTCTCTGAATTTTCTGATCTGCTCAATTTGCTTGTGCTTTGTATACAAGGAACTCTCATAAATGCCTGAATGTGTGGCTCTGATGACCCCAAGGACCATGCTTCTTTGCTTTTTGGAACTTGCTATGGTAGGTAGTTGACTGGAACGCTAACCAAGGAACATGGTTCTCTCGCCTCCAGAGGACAGCAGACATAGAACAGCAGGCTGTGTTTGCTGTGTTTGATGAGAACAAGAGCTGGTACATTGAGGACAACATCCACAAGTTTTGTGAAAATCCTGATGAGGTGAATCGTGATGACCCCAAGTTTTATGAATCAAACATCATGAGCAGTGAGTTGGAGCTATGTTTTGGTCCATCCATTTTTCACTTATGGTTGATTGTGACTGTGGTGAATACAGGCAGATGCAGATCAGAGTTCACTCACCTTTTATCCTCACTTCCAGTCCAGGGCTTTGCTGACAAAATCCCTGGATGGTACGATAGCAACTTTTTTTCCTTTTTTTTTTTTTTAAAGAAAGGAAGAGAGGGGAAGAAGGAAGGAGAAAGGGCTGGGGGAAGGGAGTGAGGGAGAAAGAGAGAGGAGGAAGGAATAGAGGGAGTGGGGAGAGGAAGAAGAAACATTTTTGTTCATTTGTTTTGAATTCTCCTGCCCCAAAGTCATGAAACCAAGTGCTGGGATTTGCAAGATCTGAACCCCAGCCATCTCTGCCTCCTGAATCACAAGGGCACTCCCTATAGCAACTTTTTCATAGCAAGAGGTCAAAGACTTCTTTTTCCTAAAAGTCTTCCTGATCTCCTGGTGCAGGGAACTCCCAGGAGTGTGTGTGTGGCAAGGAAAAACAAGGCAAGGGGCAAGGTTGATGAGGAGAATGAATGAATGAAGTGTAATTAGACACATGCCCTTCTGTTGATATAAGATTGGTTTTTTAACATAGTTTACCTTCTTAGCTATCAATGGGTATGTACCTGAGAGCATACCCACACTAGGATTCTGCTTTGATGACACCATCCAGTGGCATTTTTGCAGCGTGGGAACCCAGAATGACTTTATAACCATTCACTTCACTGGGCACTCCTTCATATATGGCAAGAGACATGAGGATACCTTGACTCTCTTCCCCATGCATGGGGAATCTGTGACTGTCGCAATGGACAATATTGGTAAGAGCCTGGGTCCTTACTCCCCCAGCTCCTGGGTTCATCTCTAGGATCACTTGTAGGCATTCCTTTCAATACATCTCATGATTTCTGTTTGGGGTAATTAATTACTTGAATGGGTCTAGGACTTTAATGCGTGTTCTGTTTATCTCTTTGGCTTGGCTGCATGAAAAATAAAGACGTCCAACAACAGAAAGGTAAGATGTAACTGAGAGGAACAAGCATGGGCATTCAGACATAAAAGAGCATTTCTTTTATCTTTTTTAAATGGATTTTATTGAAGGAACATTATATAGGTTTCTGGTAGGCATCATTGTAAATCAACATTTCTAAATAATCCATTAAATTCATCACTATTTCTGTTCTTCCTTCACTATACAATTGATCCCTTCCACCCAATTTGCCCAGTCCTATCTTCATCCCTTCCTGCAACCACTAATTTATTCTTGTTGACTAAAAGGTTGTTTTTGTTTGCTATAGCTCATTTCTTTGTTTGGTTTCTCTATATACTACCTGTGAGCAAAATTGTATAATGTCTGTCTTTCTCCTTCTGACTTATCTCTCAGTATAATTCTCTCTAGCTCCATCCATGTTGCAAATGGCAAGATTCCATTTTTTGAGAGCTGAGTTATATTCTATTGTTTATATATACCACATCTTTATCATTTGTCTAATGTTGGACACTTAGGTTCTTTCCAGCTCTTGACTACTATAAATGAGCTGCAGTGAGCATGGGATGGGGGGCGGTTGCATTTATCTCTCTGAATTAGTATTTAGGGTAAGTGCTCAATGGTGGGATAACTGGATGACATGGAATTTCCATTCTCAATGCTTTGGCTTAATGCTTTTATTGAAACAACAGTAGATAACTCAGGACAAACTTTTGATACAGATGCTTCTCAGAGTCCCATCGCAGGCTGTGCTGCTCACAGACAGAAGTCTAGTCTGAATTGCATGATAGCCAGACTCAAATACCCACCACTCACCTCCCCTCTGTCCTCCTACCACTTCATCCTACCTGCAGATTCTTTCCCAGGAGACGTAACTGCAAATACTGTAAGGCTGCATCATCATGTCTCCCACTGTCTTTTCTGTTTTTCAGGACAGCATTCCACCCTAGGGTTAAAGAGCATAGTGACTTAGAGGCTGGCAGTAGAGACAATGGTGTGTTGTGGAAAGTATGTGTGCTTTGAAGTTTATCAGACCTGGGTTCAAACCCTACCCTGTCATCATGTAACCTTGGACGAGACTCTTGACCTCTCTGAGCCGCAGTCTCGTTATCTGAAAAACAGAAAAAAGACACTGTACAGAGTTGCTTTGACCATTTATTGTGATGTGTATCAAATGACTAGCCCTTACTCAACAAGGGGTATCTTTAGTGAGCCAGCAAATAATCCCATATTATAGAGATTCACATTTGCCCTGGGACCACCTGAATTATTTCTTAGAAATAGCCAAATATCTCTTGTGTGGAATTCGATATCCTCCTCCCTGGCCCCCACCCAAGGCCAATTCTCAAACAAGATATGCAGCGAACAAGGTGTTTATGATATTCAAAGTCTATTTTATTCTTGATTCACCCCTTTTAAAAATGTTTTAAAATAGTTACTCTCAAACTATCTGTGCTAAAAATCTTTTTCTGCCTAATCTCAACTGACCAGTCATTTTGGTCTGCATTCTGTTAAAGGAGGTAAGTGAATGTCCCAGCAATGTCAAATTGCTCAAAAGTCTAAACGCTTTGCACTCAGTTTCTCTCCTATGTCATTGTGGAACAGAAGACAGCAATTCATAGGCTGGTAGTGGTCTATAGATCACACTTAAATATCCCTCCTAAAGTTGTTTTGAAATTACTGCTACATTAGATCCTGAGATTTTTCTATCTTTTTCTGGACTTAGAGCTCTTTGCTTTCTCTGTCTTTCTTCTGTAGGAACTTGGATGTTAACTATCATGAATTCCAATCCCAGAAGCAAAAACTTAAGGCTTAGATTCAGGGATGTTCAGTGTATCCGGGATGATGAAGAAGATTCATATGAGATTATATATGAACTTCCGACATCCTCGTCCCTGATGACACGGAAAATGCGGGATTCTTCAGAAAACAAAGATGAAGAGGATGATGAGGAACGTGATTATCAGGATGCACTGGCTAAAGAATTAGGAATTAGGTCATTCCAAAATTCATCATCGAATCAGGTAGAGGATGAATTCAATCTTACGGCCATAGCTCTGGAGGACAAGCTTGAATTAATTCCTCCCAGTATTGATACAGCTCTTGGTTCAAAATCTTCTTCCCCAAGTAACAGAAGTAGGCTCACTGTCAGTAACATCACAGAATCTCAGAAAACTCTTCCTCATCCAGAGGTCACTACAGCTGATCCTTCTCTTGGACACGGTGATTTAGACAAGAACTCAGTTCTCAACCTTTCTACTGCAGAGCATTCCATCCCTTACTCTGAAGACACTATAGAGGCTCCTTTATATTCAGATCTCACGAGTATAAGTTTCCTTCCACTTGATGCAGAAGGATTCAAAAGTCAAGAACATGCTAAACACAAGGAATTCAAGGCAAGTAAAGACCTAGAAGCAAAGCACAGGCTCTTCCAGACGGATTTACCAGCACATAAACCTGGGAGACATTTAAGCCAAAGCAACACTTCTTCTAGAATAGGGTCCTGGGAGGAGCTTCCCAGTGATCTGTTACTCTTAAAGCAAAATAATACATCAAAGATTTTGAATGGAAAATGGCAGTTGGTTTCTGAGAAAGGTAACTATGAAATAATCCAAGATGCTGAGGAGGCTATATCTGCAAAAGAGCAAATAAACAGCCTCCAGAATGTCTCAAGGTCTCTGGGAGAAAGCACTCCTTTTATAAGCAAGCATGAGAATAGTCGCCCCAAATTTTCTGGAGTTAGACACGAATCTCTACACCTAAGACAGGGTGGAAGAAATGGTGGTTTGAAGAAAAGCCCCTTTTTAATTAAGACACGAAGAAAGAAAAAGCAAAGGAAGTTTACACACTATGATCTTTTCTCTCCAAGGGGGTTTCAACCTCTAAGGGAGAAGGCCAACACTAAGTTTTCAGACAAGAGACTTGATCATTCAGTGTTACTTCCTAAGTCCAATGACACCTCTCTTTCCACAGACCTCAATCAGACAGTCTCTGTGAATTTTGGCCTGATATCCTCACATCCTGACCATTATCACAATTCCACAAATGATACTAGTCAGACAAGCTCCTTTCCAGATCTTTATCTGACAATGCCCCTTGAGGAACGCTATCAAACGTTCTCTACTCAAGACTCTGATCAAATACACACCACCATTGACCCCAGTCACAGATCTTCAGATCTCAATCCAATGCTTGCCTATGACCCAAGAAATGAGTCCTTCCTTACCAATACTGGTGAAATAGTCCCTTCTTTGGAACATGAAGAATGGCAGACAGCCATCTCTCCAGACCTCAGTCAACCATCCCTCTCTCCAGAACCCAGTCAGAAAAGCTCTTCTCCAGTCCCTGCTCAGATACTCCTTATCCCAGACCTCAGCCAAGAGACCCTTTCCCCAGATTTCAGTCACACGACACTTTCCCCAGACCTCAGCCAGGAGACCCTCTCTCCAGATCTCAGCAAGGAGATCTTCTCATCATACTTTAGTCAGACGACGCTTTCCTCAGACCTTAGCCAGGAGACCCTCTCTCCAGACTTTAGTCAGATGACCCTTTCCCCAGACCTCAGTCTGGAGACCCTCTCACCAGACTTTAGTCAGACGACGCTTTCTCCAGACCTCAGCCAAGAGACCCTCTCTCCAGACTTTAGTCAGACGACACTTTCTCCAGACTTCAGTCAGGAGGCCCTCTCTCCAGACTTTAGTCAGATGGCCCTTTCCCCAGACCTCAGCCAGGAGACCCTCTCTCCAGACTTTAGTCAGACGACGCTTTCTCCAGACCTCAGTCAGGAGACCCTCTCTCCAGACTTTAGTCAGACGACACTTTCTCCAGACTTCAGTCAGGAGGCCCTCTCTCCAGACTTTAGTCAGATGGCCCTTTCCCCAGACCTCAGCCAGGAGACCCTCTCTCCAGACTTTAGTCAGATAACACTTTCTCCAGACTTCAGTCAGGAGGCCCTCTCTCCAGACTTTAGTCAGATGGCCCTTTCCCCAGACCTCAGCCAGGAGACCGTCTCTTCAGTTGTCTTTCAGGCATCCCTTCCTCCTGATCTCAGGGAAACTTTGCCTCCTCTAGGCATTGATCAGACATCCTACACTTCTGAATTGAATCAGTCATTGCCTCCTCTAGTATTTGATCAGATTTTTTCTTATCCAGATCTTGATCAGATTCCATCTTCTACACTCAATGACACTTATAGACCAAAAGAATTTAATCCACTGGTTATAGTAGGTCTCAGTGAAAATGATGGAGATTACATTGAGATTATTCCAAGTGAGAAAAAACAGAGCACTGAAGAAGACTATGTTAAAATTGATTATGTGACCTATGATGACCCTTACCAGACTAATATTAGGACAGACATCAACTCCTCCAGAGATCCTGACACCATTGCAGACTGGTACATTCGCAGTAAAAATGGAAACAGAAACAAATACTACATTGCTGCAGAAGAAATATCCTGGGATTATTCAAAATTTGCACAAAGGTTTGACCAGCTTTCTCCTTTTATATTCTCATTTTCCAGTACTGGTGAAAAAAGTATAACAGTTCAAAGAAATAATTCTGGTAAATATAATTATGCTGAATATAATTTAGTTCCTCTGTTGCCACTTGGCCGATACTCTTGTCAATTCTAACTTTTTTTATTATTATTGAAGGGTTATTGCATTTTGACAAAAACTTGTTTTGAGGTATACATAGTGGTATTTTTACATTTACAATAGCATAGTAGATTTACTAATATTCCCCCCTTTTTTCTCCCTTTGTTTACAGCTAATTCCCTTCATCCCATTTCCCTCACTCCTCTCCTGTCACTTTGGTACCTCCTGATTTGCCTTTTTGTCTCTCATCTCGAAGAGTCCATAGTTGTTTGGAGTAGTGTTCTTCCTCTCCCTCCCACCTGCCATTTTTAGTATTGCTTAATTTATGACATTTATTTGTTTTCTCTTTACCCATCATATGAGTGCAACGATGTCTGTCCTTCTTCTTCTGGCTTATCTTACTAAGCATAATTCTCTCCAAGTCCATCCATATTGTTGCAAGTGGCAGGATCTTTCCCTTTTTATGGCTGCATAGTATTCCATATTGTATATGTACCACATCTTCTTTATCCACTCCTCTGTTGATCGACTTTTAGGTAATTTGCAGCTCTTACCTATTGTGAATTGTGCTGCAGTGAACATGGGGGTGCATATATCTCTCAGTAAAAAATAAAATCTTGTGTCTTTGGGGTAAATGCTCAGTAGGGGAATAACTGGATTATATGGAATTTCCATTCTCAATTCTTTGAGGACTCTTCATGCTGCTTTCCAGAATGTTTGCACTACTTTACATTCCCATCAACAGTGAATTAGTTCCCTTTTCTCCACATCCTCTCCAGCACTTATTATTTACATTTTTTTTGGGGGGGGTAATAGCCATTCTTACCAGCATGAAGTGATAGCACATCATTGTTTTGATTTGCATTTCCCTGATGACAAAAGATGTAGAGCATCTTTTCATGAAACTTTTCATGGCCATTTGTATGTCCTCCTTGGAGAGGTGTCTATTAAGGTCATCGGCCCATTCTTTGATTGAATTGCTTGTATTTTTGTTGACCAATTATTTTAGTTCTTTGTATATCTTAGATATTAACCCCTTATCTGAGGTGTGAGAGGCAAATATCTTTTCCCATTCAATTGGATGCCTTTTTGCATTTATGCGAGTTACTTTTGCTGAGTAGAAACTATTTTGTTTTACGTAATCCCACTTGTTTATTTTCGATTTTATTTGGCTTGAAATGGGAGTTGAGTTGCCAAAGATATCATTTAGGTCTATGTCTAATAATGCTTTGCCTTCATTCTCTTGTATGTGTTTGATGGTTTTTGGTCTTATGTCTAAGTCTTTAATCCATTTAGAGTTAATTTTTGTTTATGGTGTTAGGCAATGGTCTAGTTTCAACCTTTTGCATGTCCAGTTGCATGGGAGACCAGCACCATTTATTAAAGAGGCTGTCCTTGCCCCATTTTAAGTTTTTGGCTCCTTTGTCAAAAATTAGGTGTCCATATATATATATATATATATATATATATATATTTATTTATTTATTTATTTATTTCTGGACTTTCAGCTCTGTTCCATTTATCTGTCTTTCTGTTTTTACACCAATACCATGCTGTTTTAATTAGTTTGAAGTCAGGGAGCATGACTCCTCCATTGTTGTTTTTTTTCTTGAGGGTTATTTTTGCTATCCTGTGTTGTTTGTTGTTCCAGACAGATTTCATTATTTTCTGTTCTATGTCTGTGAAGAATGTCTTTGAAATTTTGAAAGGAATAGCACTGAATCTATATATTACCTTGGACAGTTTGGCCATTTTGATTATGTTGATTCTTCTGATCCGTGAGCATGGGATATCCTTCCATTTCTTTGTGTCATCTTCTATTTTCTTAGCAATGTCCTATAGTTCTCATAATACAGGTCCTTCACCTTTTTGGTTAGGTGTATTCCAAGGTATTTCTTTTTTTGGGTGCAATTGTAAATAGTATTTTTTTTCTTCAGTTCTCTTTCTGTATTTTCATTGTTGGCATACAGAAATGCAACAGATTTTTAAAGTTCATTTTATAGCCTGCCACTTTACTATATTTGTTTATTATTTCTAGTAGCTTTTTACTTGATTCTTTGGGGTTTTCTATGTATATTATCATGTCATTTGCGAAAATGATAGTGTCACTTCTTCTTTTCCTATTTGGGTACCTTTTTTATCTTTTTCTTGTCTAATTGCATTGGCCAGGATCTCTAGCACTAAACTGAATAGTAATAGTGAGAGCGGACATCTTGTCCCCGATCTTAGGGGAAAAATTTTCAGTTTTTCTCCACTGAGTACGATATTGACTCTGATTTAGATGCATCTGGACACTATAATAATCACCATGAGAAGTCTGTGATATTCTATAGATATATAAACCCTCTCCTCTATCCTTTCCTCTCACTACGCATGTTCCTACTCCTCTTAACCTAATGCAAAGCTCTGTGCATTCATATCTATACCTTCATATCTTTCCATCTATATGACATCATTGATGGTGGCTGAAATCCAAATTTGTGACATCTCCTTTCATATTTGTTTACCCAAAACATTCAAAAATTGTTTAATGATCGATTTAAAGTCTATAGCATCTTGGTGAAGTTTAATTCAAATTCCATGAGATTCTAGTAACAGATACCAAGGACATACTAAGGACTAGCTGAGAAATAAAAGCAGGTTTATAACCTCAACTGAAGCAGTCATTAGATAATGATTTATCTTGATTTAAGCTTGGGTTTTAACTTGGTTTACAGAATCACTCATTTAATAACTCTTTAATAAATGCTCATTGTCTCCTAGACATTGTGTTAAGTGCTGAAACTATAAAGAGGAAATAAACATGCTTGATTAATGCCTTCATGGAACTTATGTCTTGTTAGGCAGGTAGAGATGAATCAAATGCTCACATAAATAAGTGTGAAATATAATCATGATGAAAACCAAGAAGAAAAGGTCAATATATGGGGATATGATAAATAGGGAAACTGACTCTGAAGAAGTGGCATTTGAGCTGAGATATGTAGATGAATAGGAGTGAAGCAGGTGGGAGGTGGAGAAAGAAGGGCAAATAGACAGAGGGAATAGCATATCAATACCTGTGATGGATGAAGCTCAAGGAGAAAGTGGGTGGTGAGAAAGCATGAGGCTAGTTCTGCAGAGAGACCAGAAGCCACCATAAGATGAATATTGCTGTTTATCCAAAGAGCAAGGAGAATCACTTCAAAAGCTTTAAGCCATTTCTACTTTACTAGAATATGTCAGTTCCTTTTTTGGACCTTATTATTTTCACCATGTTTTAAAGGAAAGGGGCAAGTAGGAATAAAGGCAAGCAGGCAGGCAAGAAGACAGAGGAGGAAGAAGTACTTTATTTTTATTTAGTTGTTCACACTAGTTGTTTCCCCCAGACCCAGAACTTGAACACAGGGGTATGTGGCTTGCATCCTTCAGAGGTGATTAACCTAACTGCTACTCCACCAATAATTATTTTTAAAGGAAATGTGCAAACAAATGATCCCTAAGAGCCTCTTCAGCTCTAACATTTTAGGATTCCAACTGCTCTTAACATTTTTAACCACATCTGTACTTATATAGAAAAAATAGAAATGGAATAGTGGGAGAGAAAGGCCATGTGCATCTTTAAGGCTTTTTTATGTGCTTTGCTAATTTATCTCCAAAAAAATTCAACCAGTTCGTACTCTGCTAACAGCATGTCATGGTGCCTGCTTCTCCTAAACTCTAACATGGTATTTCGATCCATTTCATATGTGCATCTAGCAATGGATTTTAACTTTTAGTAAACATTTCACTTTATATAGCCAGGATACTGAGAAACAGAATAAATTACTCTGTGTTCTTCAGATGAAAAGCCTCATAATCTAAATTCTTTCTAACATTTTACATCTTTCATAAATTGTTGAAATTCAAAATGTGTTGCCTGGAGATGCTAAAGAAGATAATAGTACTCTCTCTGTTTTCACAAACAGACTAGCCCTGTCTTGTCACCTGTTTTGAGGAAGTCGTACATGGTAGAACAAAAGAACCGGTGTAGTGCTAGAAATCTAAAATTTTCTATTGTTATTCCATTTTTGGTTCCAGTATATTTGCGATGTGTCATCTTCTGGGAAATTGTTTTCTCATCATACAATCAGAATGATAATTTCTGTCTAGCATACCTTAAAGCATTTTTGTGACAATCAAGTGAGATAATGTGTATGAAAGTAATTGATAAACTATAGAGTACTCTACATATAAAATATATTATTTTATTTTTTAAAGGAAAGAGGCAGGCAGGAATGAAGGCAAGTAGGCACCCAGGCAGGAAAAGAGAGGAGGAAGAAATATTTATTCTATTTAGATATTCATCTTGATTTTTCCCCTGGTCCTGGTTCTCCAATCCAGGTCTTTGGGATTGTGCTTGGTCAGGGGCAGTGAACCTAACCACTACTCCACCAGAACACATAATTAATTTCATCTTTTAAATGGACTTTTGCCAAATGGCCCACGAGGTCCTCTTCAGCTCTAACAGTTTAGTACTCTAGCTACTCTCCAACTATTGAGTTGAAGGAGTTGATGTGATTTTGTAAGTGTCCTGACATACAACAGATAATTTCTAAGGGACCTATTTACATTTAAAGTTAATTTTTAATTACATTTTTCTTAGGTGGACTCCATATTGGGCTGGACTCTATAGTCTGGAATGACAATACAGAAAGAGGAAGTAAGGATGCAGGCTTAGTCAACTACAGATTCTCAGGAATGTAGCATGGTGACCTTGCTTAAATGGAATCTAAGGAACTACTTTTACAAAATCCAACCATTACACTAAGAAGTGAAAACCAAAGTGCAGTTAGTGTAAGAAAACACAATACCTGGTGTGACTCAAAGAAAGGATTTCTTTAACTTGATGCCTTACAATTCCATATGCAAACTCTGTTTAAAACACTTTCTCCCCTGGCTTTCTGTTTAAATGTAATACCTACTATTATATGAGAATAACTCGTTTTTCTGAGGATTCCTGAACAAAGTCCTGAGGGAGATTTAGGACCTTTCCAGAGTGGTAAGTTCCTTCAGAATCTTGGATCCTGTTCTAGATATGGAACCATTTTTATGGCAGATATGTCTTGCGCATCCCTGTGTGTTCTGTGAGACTGTATATTGTGCTTAGAATCTAGAAGGATAGGTTAGTCGGGTGGAAAGTCAGGATGTCAGGCAGAATGGGATTCTCTGTTGATGACTCACGGTGCCTAACAAATACCATAATATAGATGGATGAGATTTTGGGCTGTTTCCATAGGCTTAGGAACTGTCAGAGCCAGAGAGCAAATAGGGTGTCCTCTGACCCCAGACTGAGCTGATGAACTGTATGAGAAATCATGTGATTTAGCAAAAGCAAATGTGAGAATAGCTACTTTTAGAATATAAAATGCACATCCATCCAGTAACCTTCACTGAGGTGATCTTTCAATTTATCTGCCCATGGTCACCCCCAAACCCCAATTCCCAGTGCTGTCCAACTGAATGGTGTTTTGGATATTAAAATCTGCTGTGTTCATTTATTATTGTATTTTTTCTTGCATCAATACATTCAACAATAGTTTATTAAGTGCCTCCTGTGCACCAGATAACTTGCTAGGCAAGGGAATAAAATTATGAACATACTAGAGACAATCCCTGACCTTAGGGGTATTTGACTCTAGTGGCGGAGTCAGATATTAGTAGATCAGCTCGTAAATAAGTAAATTGTATGTAATTTTCTCTATATATACATACATGTATATACATACGTATATATATATACTATATATATACGTATGTATATATATTCTAGAAATGCCATCAAAATGCTATAGAATTTACTCTGTATACTAGAGTAATGCCATAGAAATAGAAGGACAGATGGAGATTTGACCCAGTCTAAAGGATCATAAAAGGACTTACCTAAGAAATGATACATGAGCTGGAGTTGAAGGTTATTCAATGGCTTGTGTTTTCAGTTGTTTATATTTTCAATCACTTGTTCATCAAGTATTTTTTTACATATCTACTCTATGCTGGGTACCTTGTTCAGAAACAGAGGTAATTTCCTAAATTATTTGAATAGTCTTCCATTTCTTCCTTTAAGCAGTAACCATTATTATAATTTCAGTAAAGTGGGTAATGAAGATGATGATGTTCCAACGAATACCATATACAAGAAAGTTGTTTTTCGAAAGTACCTTGATAGCTCTTTCACCAAACGTGACCCCCAGGGGGAGTATGAGGAGCATCTTGGCATCCTGGGTCCTGTTATTAGAGCTGAAGTGGATGATGTCATACAAGTAAGTATCTCTTGAGCACTAAAACTATCAGAGATATCTCATAAGGTCCAAGAATTACAAAGGTGAAGGTGGCAAGAGAGACATCAGTGATTGATTTAAAGTTCCCAAAGTGACAATAATTACATTTCTTCTCAAAGACTACTTGTCAAATAATTTGACAATCTGCAAGAAAAAGAATGACCTCATAATTTTTTTTCCACTCTGAGAACTGTATGCTCTAGGGGAATTCATACTGCAATTATTATTATCTATAACCTCACTAAAGCAAACACAAATACCATATTCAAGAGCAATGCAGTTGGTTTCACAGTAGTGGTGGCACTATCACAGTACACAGAAGTACCTCCTATGGTCATACAAAATTGAAGAGATTTGAACTAATTGTGGTGAATTTAATGTAGCACATGCAGATATTGGCTTACAATGATACACACTGTAAACTGATATAACATTATAATGCAATTCTATTTCAATCAAAATGGTTTTTTAAAGTATAAAATATTAAGTTAAAGAAAATTGGAAAATATTAGGGGAAGTGAAAGGGTCTCCATGCATTCGAATGAAAACAATAACCCTCCAATCATATGTAAGTCTACTAAGTATCAAGTATCTTCCCAGTCCTGGTTATTTCTTTCAAAATTCTGTATTAGACTCCAGGATTGCGGCAGCTTTTACAACAGTGTATTTCCCTCAGCCTTTCTAACCTCTCAGAAATAGCAAAGAAGATCCAAAAGCATAGTCTGGTTTACATAGTTAAACATTCACCAAATTGTCAGTGACTTGCTTTTTTTTTAAATGCCAGTAAACGAATATGGACTTAAGGAACCTAATTGTTACAGTGTTGTGATGATGAGGATGAAGATGATGAGGATGATGAGGATGAGGATGAGGATGAGGATGAGGAGGAGGAGGAGGATGAGGATGATGTTGCTTTGTTCCCCAGCCCTGGGCTGAGAACCCAGGTACTTGGTTACATAGTCTGCACCCCAGCCTTCTGAGCTACAAGGGTATGCCAGGAACCTAATTACTATTATTTTAATATTTACTGAAGTAATTTTGATTTACAAAATAGTTTAAGTCCATATGTGCAGGTTCCCCATTCATCAGATATGACCACACAACACACACACATCACCACGTCCACTGGACCCCAACACCACCTGCTCCATCCCCACCCCGTTTCCCACTAACCTCGGTTCTGTTGTCAATGTGCAAGGGTTAGTTTTGGTTTTGTCTGTTCATTTGTTTTCTTGCTTTATATTCCACACATGAATGAGATGATCCTGTATTTGTCTTTCTCCTTCTGACTAATCTCACTTAGCATAATCTCCTCCTGTTTCATCCATGTTGTTGAAAATGACAGGATTTCACATTTTCTGAAGACTGAGTAATCGTCCATTGTGTGTATAGACCACAGCTTCTTTATCCGTTCATCTGATGGTGGGCACTTAGGTAGTTGCCAATTCTTCGCTAACGTAAATTATGCAGCTATAAAATGGGGCCATGTATATCTCTTGGAATTAGTGGTTTTGTTTTTTTTGAGGAAATACCCAGAAGTTGGATGAAGAGATCATAAGAAATTTCCATTCTTAGTTTAAAGAGTCTCCATACTGTTTTCCGTAAAGATTCCACCAATTTACATTTTCTCCAACAGTGTAAAAAGGGTTCCCTTTTCTTCACATCCTTAACAGCATTTGCTGTTTCTAATTTTTTGAATAGTAGCCATTATCACAGGTGTGAAGCGATAGCTCATTATTGTGTCAATTTGCATTTCCCTGATCACAAGTGAGGAAGAATATTGTTGCATGTGCCTGTTGGCCATCTGTATGTCTTCTTCGGAGAAATGTCTATTCAAGGCAGCAACCTAATTATTTTAAATATTCCATGAAGATTGGGAAATAACAGTCTTTTTCCTTAATTAGGGACTTTTGATCTCTACAAGGCATAGAAGAGAAAGGCTGGAGGCTCTTCCTCCAGGGTCTGACTGTGCTGTGTGGTGAAGATACCCAGGGAGTTGTCTGTAAAACTCTCTGCTGTCTGGTCCCAACCTCCTTTTCCAGCCTCATTTCTCCCCAGGTCCCTGAGCATGCCCTAACCCAGAACCTCACTGTCCCCCAAACTCTCCTCTGACTCTTCAGGCCTTTTTCTGCTCCTCTGGGCACATGAAGCACCTTTCTTGTATCTCTCCCTCTGCTGAACTTCTGATCAGTCTGTAAAAGCCAATCCCATTTTCTCTAAGTACTCTCTTGAATTTCCCCTAACCTCTCCAAAATTTAACCGAATTTCTCCTCCCAGACACCCCCATCGAACCCCATTCCTACTTTGTTTGCAGTACTTTTAGTCTAGATTTTTTGGATTCCCAAGTATGTGTCTCTCTTCATCTGTAGGTAGAAAATATATTAGGAGCAATTTCCAAGCCTTGTTCACCTTCAGATCTTCTGTGCTTATCACCATCATTTCATTTGTCAATGATGTCAATACTTGAGTCTTGAGGAACAAACATATATTGGTGTTTCTAGGCACACCGCATGGGCTCTATGTTACAGGGTGGTTATAAATATAAAATAAAGTAAAATATATTTTGCAAGTATAAGCATTTGATCTATCTTAGCTTTGATTTAATAGCTGTCCACCTTGGCCTATGTTGCTGATGCTTTTTGATTTGGATTAACATGTTAAGCTTATGTATGATTGTAGCCCTTTCTTGTTTTCTAGGTTCATTTTAAAAACTTAGCCTCCAGACCCTATTCTCTTCATGCCCATGGACTTTTCTATGAAAAATCATCAGAGGGAAAGACTTACGAAGATGATTCTCCTGAATGGTTTAAGGAAGACAATGCTGTCCAGCCCAACAGAAGTTATGCCTACGTGTGGCATGCCACGGAACGGTCTGGGCCTGAAACGCCTGGCTCGGCCTGTCGGGCCTGGGCCTACTACTCAGCTGTGAACCCGGTGGGTACATCTAGCAGAAGTTTTTGTTGCTACCATAACCTTATAACCTGTGTCCACCAAATGGAAGGGTCAGGATTCTTCCTTATAAATGTCTGCATTGTTTTTCATGAGGAATGTATAATGATTATGAGCTGAAGTCTACACTACCATAACCAGGTACCTTCATGCAGGTTGTCAGGACACACAGAGAGAAACAGCTCTTCAGGAGAGAGCAGTGAGGATTGCCTCAACGGTGGGACCCCATTAGAGTAACTACCTTTACAGAAGATGATGTGTATTTTCAATATCCTTGAACAAATCACGGTTTGCTTCTACTCTTTATGAAAGAACTGCCAAGTCAAGACTTCTTCATTTCCGACATGGTAGACAGCTCAGATTTACATGTCAATTCATATTCCATCGGTTACTGCATGTCCCTAGGAAACATACGTGACCTCTCTCAACCTCAGTTTCCAAAATTGAAAGTGAGACCACAGTACAGAGCACATAGTAGGCACTTAATAGTATTCATTAATAAATGAATTGATTTTCACCAGAAAGGATTGTTATATCAAAATAAAATACTCAAGGCAAAATATTTAATATGGTAGCAGAGGCCCAATAAACAGTATTTCTTACAGTATCAGTATTATTATCAGCATCATGAATATTATCCTGA
Source organism: Solenodon paradoxus (assembly GCA_004363575.1). NCBI lineage: Eukaryota > Metazoa > Chordata > Mammalia > Eulipotyphla > Solenodontidae > Solenodon > Solenodon paradoxus. Next base: position 93,931 of record RJWH01002308.1, read on the forward strand.
CCACCATGTTGAGAGGGAGAATTAATTAGAAGAGAAGATGAGTATCAGAAAATTAGATGATAAATATCCAGATATTATGCTATTCATTTATAATCTTCAAATTCAGAGCCTTTGGGGTTCCTTTTCCGATGATTCATGATTGTCAAGAGAAGAAGGAAAATCCTGAGGAGACATGCAATTTGCTCTTCCCATTTTCCAGGAAAAAGATATCCACTCCGGGCTGGTAGGTCCCCTGCTGGTCTGCCGGAAAGGAACTCTTCATAAGGAGAGCCACATGCCCATGGACATGGGAGACTTTGTCTTACTTTTCATGGTGTTTGATGAGAAGAAGAGCTGGTACTATGAAAAGAAGCCCCGAAGACCTTGGAGTGTCACCTCCTCCAAAGAAGAAAACTCCCATGAATTTCATGGTATTTTCCTCTGACTTTTATCTGTTTGGGGGTTAAATCACACAGTGGGTAATTCCTATTTTTCAGTCTTGTGAAGAGTCACCGTTTTTTTCTTTTTAAAGAAGAAGGAAAGTAGGCATGAATGAAGGCAGGTAGGCACAGGCAGGCAGGAAGAGAGAGGAGGAAGAAGCATTTTCCTATCCGTTTGTTCATTTCTGATTGTTCCACCCTCCCTACCCACCCCATGTTGTAAACCCAGGTCCTGGGGCTTTACGTGGTCCATGCCCCAGCTGCTGGGTTAGTGCCTGAGCCACCAGGATGTATCTATAGAATCATTTTGAGATAGAGGAAGGCAAACGATTTGATTTAAGGTCTGTTCCCCAAACCCACCTTCTTGACTTTGTTTATCACACAAGGTTCAGAAGATTCTGTGGATCAGTCTAGAATAGTCATGTGAGGGCTGACCAATGGCTTCCCAGCAGCACTTCCCATTCCCTTCCCCCACCATCTCTAAATCTTTCAGCCCAGGGGAGCATACCCTTCTGGAAACTTCTCAGCTCAGTAGGAAGGCTACAGAATCAGACAGGCTTGTCTCTTCTCTGTGCATACCTGTACTTACCAAGTACCTTCAAGACCTTGCTTCCTGATCCTCAGAGAAAAAGTGAAAAGCATCCTGTGTAGTTTTCGTTTTAAAAGCATGGAATCTAAACCTGTGTGATCTGGGCATCCCCTAGGCACAGTATGAAGCAGGGCATTTGATAAGCAGATTACCTGGATCCTCTGCCCCTCGCTCAGTACCTGACCTTACAAGATGGTGCTCAGTAAATATGTAGTGAAGTATTGAATAAATTAATAAATATGTACTGAATTAGAATGAATGAATTCTCACTCATCCCCATTTATCAAATGTTTAACTGAGCACCTGCTCTGTAGAGTCTTCATTTCCATATCCTGAGGTTTCAGCGATACAGTGCTGACTGGATACTTACTCGAGACACCTTTCACTCTTAGAACATCTATTTCTTACACAGAAACTAAGGGGAAGAGGTAAGGGCTGATGTTATGAGCATGTAGATTGGTGTTCCCATACCTACTGTGTAATTTTAAGAGTGATCTCAGCTTTCGCTACAAAAAAGCATTGGCTTATTTCCTGAAATTTTATAGTAGTTCCTTTAATTTTAGAAGAATAAAAATGAAAACAAATATCCCTTTGCCCAGTTAAATACATGGTAGCTTTAAACCTTTAAAAACTTTTTATTGAAGGTAGATTGTATAACAAAAATTGTACTAAGCTTTATCATTACGGGTCTATATTGCTTTTTTAAATGGAAAGGGATAGGCAGGAATGAAGTCAAGTAGGCAGGTTGGAAGTAAAAGATGGAAGAAATATTTTTTAAAGTTTTTATTTAATTCACACTGGTTGCTCCCCCGGACCTGGGAAGCAAACCCAAGTTCTAGGGATATATCTGGACTATGCTCCTTCAGAGACTGCAGACCTAACCATTACTCCACCAGGGTGTGTTGTTTATATTATTCTTTAAGGTGATAGAGTTTATCAGGTGCTTTATAAACCAGCCACATCTCACTAAGGGGAGAGCAGATAAAACCCAAGAAACTAGACAGACATTGAAACTGGGGAGTGGGCAGAGAAGACGTCAATTAATGAGAGAACAAACATGAATTTCATAGCAGGTGGGCTAACCAAAGATAAACTCTAGCCTAAGTTTACCTGGAACTCTAAATGTAGGCAGCCTTAGAGTGATAAGCTATATATAGCCTTACTCTCTTTCTCTAATGGCTGAAGTTCCCTTATCTGCCCATCTTAGTCTTTATCTTTCCGTAGCAAAGGGAAATTCACACCATGAGTGTTAAGACTAGAGCAGAAGTGTAAAGGATGGGGAACAGAGTGATAACACCTGGAAATAAGCTCACCCACATCTGCCCAAGATGGGTTGACAAGGAGTTGGTGGTGTGTTTCAGCCTCTTACTGATATTAGGTCATATGTGGGACCTGACACACCTGGGCATTACAGTAATAAGGAAAATAGGTGGTAAGTGGAACACCTTGTCTTTCTTTCGCTCATCTCTCTGGTGTACACAGACTTTAACCGATTATAATTCTGTCCTTTCAGCCATTAACGGGATGATCTACAACTTGCCTGGCCTGAGAATGTATGAGCAAGAGTGGGTGAGGCTGCACCTGCTGAACCTGGGCAGCACCCAAGACATTCACGTGGTTCACTTCCACGGCCAGACCTTGCTGGATAACGGCACTCAGCAGCACCAGTTAGGAGTCTGGCCCCTCCTACCCGGTAAAGAGCTTGGCTAAAAAAAAAAAAAAAAAAAAAAAAAAAAAAAAAAGCAATCCTAGCATCTGTAACCTAGTGCGTCCTGTGCATCGACCCCTGAGGAGTAAATGTGGGCTCTGGCACAGCTCCCCAGCAAGGTCATACCCACCAACTGCACACAAAGCACAACGAACTCAGCTGATGTAGGCATGGTTTGCAGCACCACACAGGCAAAATGTAGGGTCCGGGCTGGTTCTGCAGAGACACCATGTCCAGTGTAGGCTCTTTCTGGCCACCATATGTCATGCAGACCAGGTCTTAAACCGATGACAAATGAATTCCAAGAGGCTTGTGGCAACTAGAGCTTTACATCTAGGAGATTAGAAACTTGCTAGGACTTCAGGACACTTGGATCTTTGAATTCAGCTCCTCATTCTAATACCCTGACATCAATGTGCAGGGGACTACAGGAATCTTAAACTGACTAATAAGGTTGTTTGGAGTAAAAACAATTATTTAATGATCGTGAAATCTAAAAAAGTAACAGGTATCAGGAGGTTTGATTGTGCAAAATAATAAGGCTGCTATCCTCACAAAGGGTTTTTATGTGCCGGTGAGTTATCTGTGTGTGTTAGATGCCATGGATTCTCAATTGCAGGAGGTGTCATAAAATCCTAAGACGTCGGTAAAGTGCAGATGGTGGCGAGGCAGAGATTTTGCTCTCACACTTGGATCTGGTAGCTCTTGGGCAGGACCCCAGGAGTCTGCACCTTTAATACTACTGAGAAGCCAGAGGCAAACCCTGGACAGGATGTGGGGTGGGGAAGTGGTGTGTGAGTCTCAGACGTAGGTTCAGAAGTTCAAATGAATCTGATTTGGTTAAGGGTAGGGGATAAAGGGTTCTTGTTTGTTTTAAACATGCCAGTGATTCAATAGTGATGAGGGTTTGGTCTGACTCATCCTTTACTTTCCACCAAGTATCCTCCACACTCATCTTTCTAGAGACCTGTGAGAAGCAATGAGATGCTCAGGTTGACTGACTTAACATTAGAAATTTTCAAACCCAAATATCTGCATTGGGAGAATGGATGACTGGAGTTCTTTTTGAGTGTGTTTGAGGAAGACGTCCATCAGTTATTTTTACTCACAATCTGGGAAAATGATCAGAAATGATAGCAGAATTTAGTATTAACTAGCAATGGGAAATAATTAATACCAGAATGGATAATCAGAAATCTCATTCTTTCAGTAATTTTCTCAAACAATTTACATACATGTCTAGCAATGCAACATATAAACTTCATAGAAAATTTGATACATGGGAGAAGGATGTTTTATTTTGATGTTCTAATATAAAAAAAAACTTAGGAAATGAACAAAGAGAGAAGAAAGATATACAGTATTTTTGAGGCCCAAGGATGGGTCATTAAAGGTTACTTTGATACTTAAAACTTGTATGAAGTTGTATTATGTATAACTTGGATTATATGTTATGTATTAACTTGGAATATTACTTGAAAAAAATGAACATCAATTTCTAGTTAAGAGTGCTGGAGTCCTACGTACTCCGCGGAAATTTGTTTTTTTAGTAATACATGGGTGGTGTTATTATTTTGTTTTGATCTGGTACTCCTCTAGTCCTGCCTAAAGAAAAATGGATAACTCTTAAATTCGATTCTAAAACCTGTGTGCATGGAGGAATTTTAGGGTTCTTTTGATAGCTGTTAGCTGCTATTGACTCATTAATCTTTAGGAATGTAATGTTATTCTTTCTTCTGTTTTAGGTTCATTTAAAACTCTCGAAATGAAGCCATCAAAATCTGGCTGGTGGCTCCTAGACACCGAGGTTGGAGAAAACCAGAAATTAGGGATGCAAACGCCATTTCTCATCATAGACAGAGGTAACATCCAAGAGCCACATGATATTTTTAGTGGGATAATGCAGGTTACTAGGATATTCCCAGCTTTCAGAATGGAAATACTCAATCAGAGAACTCTGGCCTGATAACAGTATGATCTGCAGCAGTAATTGCTTTCATTCTGACCCCATGGTCTGATTATAGAACATCAGTCATCTAGGAAACTTAAACCAAATGCTTCATCCCAAAGATATTCTTCTCAATTAGGGAAACAAGATAGAGCATCCTTGTTCATGGTTTGTGACCCATAGGAAAGTGCATGCAAGAAATTCTCTAGACTCCTGGAAGAGAAAGAGGAAAAGATACCTGGAAATTAACAGCAACTGAGTCACTGAACTTAGCATTTCAGTATTGAAGGAACACAGTTTCTACCTGTCTCTCCATCTGTTTGTTTGTCCAGCCATCATCCATCCATCCACCCACCCAGCCAGCCACCCAGCCCACCCACCAGCCAGCATTTGTTAAGCAGCTGTTGAGTACCACACAATTTGTCCACATCTAGAGAACGCAGAGGCTGGCATTCTCTTTGGTGATCAAGGATGTAGGCAACCTTGTAACTTCCAGGTCAGCGTTTGAAAACAACAAGGTCTTATCAGGGATAGCACTTACTGTAAAGTGACATCTTTTAAGATACGAGCAGATGGAAATCAGTTTAAAAACTAACTGCCTTTCAGAATTCCTGTTGTTTTCCTCTCAAATGCCACTATTTCCATTAAAGCACCAGCCTTGCGGTGCCTGTACCATTTTCTGATCAGACATGGTGAATTCATTGCCACACAATGTAGATGAAAATATCTAATTACTGATTCACTAGCAATATAATGTCTAGCCATGAGGTTTTTACTTTGTTACATGTATTTTCTAAGCAAAAATTATTCATTATTCTTTTTGTTTGTTTATCTTTGTAGAATGTAAGATGCCAATGGGACTAAGCACTGGAATCATAGCTGATTCACAGCTCAAGGCTTCTGAGTATTTGCGTAAGTAACAGGAGCACAACCTATTAATGGCAACTCTAACATTTTTGCAGGCCACAGCCTGCAAAACCATACATGACAATCCTACCTGTTGAATCTCTATGGGTCGTTTCTCCTCTCCAAGCTTTTCTCTACCACAATATAGTAAAGCAGCTCCCCTGGAGTTTTCATCTGGTAGAGGAAGGAGCAGTGTGGCAGAAACTAAACACCTTTTGACATTCCCTTATCACTACTACTCCTTCTACAGTATAATGTCCCCAGAGAGTCTGTCCCAAGGAAGCCCAAGACCAAGGGGTGCTTGATATCTCTACAAAATCTGTCCAACCTCTCAGCAGGGATTGAACAGGCATAGATAACTTACGACCATGTTCTTGTGAGCATGCACCTAAAACTCTCTTCACTCTTCCCCATCCGGGATATGATCACGTATGTATGTAGTATTTCACCCGGATTCACAAGGGTCTTACCAGCCAAGTATTATAGTCCCCATGAATTGCTGTGACTGCAAGTCATCTAGTCAAGACTCTGTATTGATCATCTGCTGTTATTCAGAACTAGCACCTACATTTCCTCACTCTGCTTCAAAACCCTTCCCAAGATCAGGAGGTCAATGACAAGGCTCCCAAGGCACTCATGAACCATACCCCCCAGCCTCCCTGTTAGATGGCACACACAGCAACAACCATGTCAGTATAATCAAGAAAGGATAAATGTAACCTGCATGCAAGAAGGCAGCTGGGTGGTAGCTGACAGCTGATCAAGAGCAACCTGAAGTCAGAATTTCATGGGCTCACTTAGCTGAGATCCCTGTCAACTGTCTGATCTCCTCACTGCAACAGAAGGCCCCACAGAGGAGTCTGGTTTTCTCCTGGAACTAATCTCACACAAGAAATTACTAGTTGTATGTTTATTTTTAAATTCATAATAAATTTCTTTTTGTCCTTTGAATTTAGCACATTGGGAGCCTAAATTAGCAAGATTAAACAATGGTGGCTCTTACAATGCTTGGATCGCAAAAGAATCTTCAACAGATTACTCTAATCCTTGGCTCCAGGTATGTCTTACTAACCTGTTATTATGTATTGCTATTGTAATAATAAAAATGACAGTGATTTAATAATTTCTTCTTGTTGCTCTTGCCAGGTTGTTAAGGGAAATAGCAATGACTGGGTGGTAGGCACTCTTCTAAGTGTGCGACATACTTAAAGTGAAACCTAGAAAGTTACGCTAGTAAAAACCTATTTTATAGATGCAAACACCTAAGGCACAACAAGATTCACTTTCCGGAGTCATACAGAGCAGGACAGAGGTGGACCTAAGGTTCAAGTCCAGGTATTCTTATGTGCAAAAATGGCCTGGATCTACTACTTTTGCTAGCTTGCTACAAACTTAGTTGCTAGCTCGTCAGTTCTAAAGAAAACTGACTGTACAATGAATTAAGGCACTGTGTGACTTACTGACATGGGCAGCCCTACTTAATGGTTTTGCTCTGTTGCAGGTGGACATGCAAAGGGAAGTCCTAATCACAGGAATACAGACCCAAGGCGCCAAACATTACCTGAAGTCCTATTACACCACCATGTTCTTAGTGTCTTACAGCTCTGATCAGACAAACTGGAAGATCTTCAAAGGAAACAGCACAAAAAGCATAATGGTCTGTGTGCACCTGTCCTTTTGAATCTCAGGATTCACCCTGGGGTTGATGTCTAGTCTGGCAAAGACTATGTCTAGGACTGTGTCTTTGTGGAAAATACCTTTCTGCCTGTTGGAGGCTCTTCTTTGTTGCCCTGTCTAAGGAGTAACATTCTCCTCTTGGGTCTTCCCGGCTTGTTCCCAATGACACAGCTGTTCCAGTCTCAGCTCGTCCCTCCTCTGAACCTTCTTCCCCCAAAGAAAGCTGGTAGGATGCAAGGAGTCACTCTGCCATTATTATCCTGATAACCTTGAATATGTTTCATTGTCCTAAAAGCATTTTTCTCATATTTTTTTTCTAAAATAGGAAATCACTTTCTACGTATTTTCTGTGCTCTCATTCGGCAAATTCAAGTAACAAATCTATTGCATCATATCTTAGACTAAATCATGAAGATCTTAAATTGTGGTTCTTATGTATCAGTATTGGAGAGAGGACACATATCAGAGTTGGACTTCATAGCTGTATCTCTATTCATAATGGATATTGATGTTTAATATTTTTCTGGGTTTGATGCCAGAATAATCTTCATTTCATAAAATAAATTTGAACTGCACTCTGCTGTTTTCTGAGATTGTCTAGAATTACTGCTAATTCTTTAAATATTTGGTAGGGTTCATCAGTATAATGATCTCAAAATTTCTCTTCTGGGAGTTTTAAAATGAAAAATTCCCTTTTTTTCATAGTTACCGCCTATTCAACTTTCCTACACCTACTGGTTAAGTTGGGATAGTTTGTGTTTTTCAAGAAATTCATCCATTTCCTCAAAGTTGTTCAATGTAGAGCTGTTTGGAGTATTCCCTTATTCTCTTCATGTCAGTGGAGTCTGTAGTGATATCATCTATTTCATCTCTGATATTGGTCATTTGCAACTCTCTGCTTTGTCTTGCTGGAGATTTGTCCTTTTTCATCTTTTCAGAGATTTGGCTCTTTGTTTCATAGTTTTTCTCTATTGCTTTTCTGCTGTGAATCATATTGGTGTTGGCTTTGATTGACTATCTGGCTTGTTCTTTCTGACGCTGCTTTGGCAGGAAAAGGGACTGGAACACACCTCCTTGCCAGGTGGAAGTCCAATTCCAGGGTCGCCACTCAGCCTGTTTTGACACTTGAGTGGAGACTGTTCCTCAGGGTCGCCACTCAGCCTGTTTTGACACTTGAGTGGAGACTGTTCCTCTGTGCTGCTGGGTGGGGATGATGGAATGGTCTCTGCTGTCCTTACAGGGGTGGGAACTTTCTTAAAAAGCAAAGGTCTTGAGAGCTCTGGGTCCCTATTTGGCCTGCCCTGACATACCCAGTGAGGGTGTTAGGTGCCTCATTTCATTCTTACCAGCATGGAAGTCTATGCTTTTTCACTTGCTGTGAGTGAGGGAAAGCCAACTGTTTTTCTAAAGTATCTAGTCTGAAGTAGAGAAGTTGTTATCTATCAGTTTTCTGTCTTGCTAGGCTGCCCTTTCTTCATCCAGTGGCTAAAGAAAGCAGCCTTTTTCTGGGACTTTGTCTTGTCTGCATCTATAGATGTTTCCTGGTTTCTGGCTCCCTTACTTCCAAGTCTGGGGGACATAAGACAAAAAACAAAAACAAAAACAAAACCCAAGGACCCACAGCCATTTGGTCCTTGGGTTTCAAGAATCCTAGCAAATCTGCCTACTCTTCTCCTGTCAGTCTTATGTTTTCAGTTGTCCTGAGCAGGAAGAATAGGGAACATATGTCTATACTATCTTCCTAAAGTAGAAATATTCCTACTTATTTTTATAAGATCAACTTGATTTGGTTCAGGTCATATGGAAATTTAATATCATAATATTAAGTTAGACAAAAACGTTATTATAAAGTTACTTTCCAGAGCATTGTTATGTAACACAGATTTCCTCTTTTCCTCTAGTATTTTGATGGCAATTCAGATGCCTCTACAATAAAAGAGAATCAGTTTGACCCACCTTTTGTGGCTAGATATATTAGGATCTCTCCAACCATGTTCTATAACAGACCTACCCTTCGAGTGGAGCTGCAAGGTTGTGAGGTGAATGGTAAGGAACCAAAATCATTCTTTTCTCTCTGCCATGCAGAGATTTGGGCGGCTTGGAGAATGGGTGGAATTTTTTGTTCTTTTCGGTCACTTAGGTTCCTAGAAAATACCTTTGTGAAACAGAGGTTCCCCTCAGGTAAACTCTGTGTGATCTAGAGAGAGATTGTTCTGGTAGCCAGAGGGCAGACAGTGTCTCTCTGAGCAGTGCCGAGAGACACAGACACCTCCCTGGCCCTTCAGGATGGGTCTTAGCTTAGAATCACCTCCATGAGCCCAATTTCACTAAGAACTGAGATTTAAACTAAGCCTGCCTCTTCCAAAGTCCTCCAGGTCATTTGAAATTTAATGTCATAAAAGTTTATGATGACATCACTGGCAAGTATATGGTGTTTAATGAATTACGTTAGAAATCTAAGTCTGCTTTCTAACTTCCTGAAAACTTGACTGAGTTCTGTAGTTTCACAGCCTATGTAGGTATCCAAACCTTTTCTCTGTGAGCTGCTTTTCTGCAGGGGCTGCAGTGTGACCTGTAGGATAAATAATCTAGATCATCTTCAATGGCCATAATACGATGTGACTACATAAAACAAGGATGTTGAAGAGTCTTATCAACCATTCTCCTTTTCTGACTCTTGAAGCAGTCTGTTCACTTTAGAACATACATAGGAAACAATATCCATCTAGCTTTCTAGGATAAAAGAATGCAGTGACTGACCCAGAGGTTGACTGATCCAGGTCACCTGGGTGCTCCTGGACTGAAGTGGGGGTGAGATGGATATATGGGTGCACCTGCATCACTGTGGCATCTTGGGGGGAAGGGGGAAGCTCTAGTACCTTCCTGGGGTGGAGGGAAGAAACCAGGGCTCACAGGGGAGAAAGTAGCTCAGTTCTGGAATCAGCTTTCTCTCTCTTTTATTTATTTTTTTTTTAGAGAAAGGAAAGCAGGCAGCAGTGAAGAGAGAGAAGGAAGAAGTATTTTATTTATTTAGTTGTTCCCCCAGCCCAGTCCTTGGGCTGAATGTGGACTGTATCCCAGGCATGGGCTTCACCCCTGAGCTACAAGGGCATAACAGAATCAAAGCAAATAATGGCACAGGATCCTCTTGGTATTCATGAAGGGTACCAGTAAAGGCATTTTACCAATATCCAGGTAGCAGAGCTATGGAACATTTCCCCCAGAAAATGCAAGTTTTATACAGGCAGGAACACTCCTGGAACTGGCTCCATAAACCACTGGATTTTTTTCTTTTCCACATGGTATATGACGAAAATGGTCATTCATTTGGATCACAGTCAAGCTGCCCTAAAAATGAAAACTTCGACTCCATTGATCTATTTTCAATCCTTTTCTATACCGTATCCTACATCTCCTAGGTCTATGCAAGCATCCTATTTCTTCTTCTAACACAAACTTCCAAAAATTAGTATAATTACAACTGGAAAGATAAAATTCTATAAAACGTTATTATAAAAACACGTTTTAAATAATTGTCATGTAATTAAGCTTTCCTCCTTTCTTCTATTATTTCCATGGCAATTCAGATATATAGAAAACCTTTATTTTCTATACTTTGTAAAATCTCTTCACTACCTTTTTTTTCTTTTAAAGGAAAAGTGCAGGCAAGAATGAAGGCAGGCAGAGACAGGCAGTCGGGAAGAGAGAAAGAAGCATTTTTATTTTTTTTATTTAGTTGTACATCCTGGTTGTTCCTGCCACCCTGGGACATGATGCATGCGGACTGCACCCAACA
>RJWH01002308.1:105073-247156 GCA_004363575.1 Solenodon paradoxus
GGAGGAGGGGAGGAGGAGGGGAGGAGGAGGAGAAGAGGAGGAGGTGGATGGAGGGCCACAGGTACAATCACCAGCTGTGTTTCCTACACTTACAGATTTAGCCTTAATGTTTACAATGGTCAAATTCACACCTTGGAAAAGTACAGAAAGTGTATCACATGAATCACCCTCAAAGAATTAAGAAAATATGAAACATGTCTACCAAGAGTTCACTGTATTCTTTGTAGTTTTTGTTAGAAGAAAGAGGATGTATTTATATATACCTTGATAATGTAGTCCTGCTGCCTACCTCAAAGCAAAGATCCAAGTTTCTAGACTCTCTGGAGGATGGATGTGAGTTTAGAGGTTTAGAACACAGAATTTGGCATCAGGTTGCCTACACTTAAATTTTGTTTCTGATTTTTCTAACTGTGGTCACTTTAAGCAAATTACTTTTTCTTGCTGTACTTTTGTTTTCTTTTTGCAAAGGGGAGATAGTTTGGAGCATGAAAAATCTAAGAACAGGTTTCCACACCTGGACAATAAATGCCATTATTGTTATGGTTGGTTTTGTTGTAACTCTGTTGTGATACTGTTTCTTGTATCCTCTGCAGTGCAGAGGACATAACTACTGTGCAATCAACACAAGGCTTTTCTGTCAACAGGATGCTCCACACCACTGGGTATGGAAAGTGGGAAGATAGAAAGTCAGCAAATCACCGCTTCCTCCTTTAAGAAGTCTTGGTGGGGAGATTACTGGAAGCCTTCTCTTGCCCGACTGAATGCCCAGGGCCGGGTGAATGCCTGGCAACCCAAGGTGAACTCTCCCCCATGAATGGAGCTCTTTCAACCTTACAGAGAAAGCAAACCCCTCGGTACAGGGAACACGGGGCCAGTTCATCATCTCTTTCAGAGTTCTGCAGATTAAGATCCCAGGTCTGATGTGCCATTGTGGCTAAGACACTGCTGTCTGTGTAGGACACAGTCCAAGGACCAGGGTTCAAGATTCAGGGCCAGTTCGAAAAACCAAACATGAACAACTATATAAATAGATGTTTCTTCCTCCTCTGCTTTCCTTCTGTCCTTCAAGTGCCTCTTCCTTCTCCCACTCCCTTCCTTTGTCTCTTAAACAAAAAAATGATCCTAGGTATGAGAATCTAGGATGTCTGTTGATTTTATAGTTTTAGCTTTATGTCTCTGTGGTTCTTGGTCTCACCTTAATTAAAATTTTAGGGGAAAAGTTTTTCTGGGCCAATATTTCTATGGTAAATATTTGGGGCTTTGTGAGCAATTACATTCTCTGCTATAACTATTCAAATCTTCTGTTGCAGCAGCGAAGTAGCCCTAAACAATACGTAAATGACTAGGCATGGCTATGCTCCCATAAAACACAGAAGAATGTGTAGTTGGCCAGATTTGGCCATGGGCTGTCAATTGCTAACTCCTGAGACAACGTCCAGTAACAATTTTTTTAAATTTAGATTTACAATATATCTTTTCTATTCCTCCATAATTTAGCATTCTTTTTTCCATTCAGATTGACATTTAAGTTTTGGTTATCATTTTTAGGGAATTTTATGACATTGCTTTTCACACAAGCATGATAAAATGCTGTAAAATCAGGGTTATAAATCAGTGATCTAAGTTGAATAAACACCTTCCAGATGGTTATATTGCCCTTACTATTAGGCCACTTAAGTAATTCAGGTGATTGACTTTTAGGGTAACTGTTAATAGTTAACTTATTTTATTTCATTCTCCGACCAGCCTAAGAAATCAGAACAACTCTATCAGCTAACAATCCAAATTCCCTTCTGTCTCCCTCTCTTAAGAAACCTACTCCCCCAATTCCCAGAACACTGGGAATTCCAGGCCTTATCCTGGAATTAGGCCACAGAAAGAAACTGTGTGCGAATTGTGATAATGCAATAAATAGAAGAACTGAGACAAATACACAGGGGCCTTGAATTTCATTCTTCACCCATCATAAAATCATAGGAGGTTAGAAGGTTCGGGGTTTTAAAAAGCATCTGGTCTATGTTCTTCCTTTACAGTCTAAACACAAGGAAAGGAAATAATTTTACCTTAGTCTGGTGGTAGATTCTGGAATTCCATTCTTCCCATAAACAGGTCAGATCAGTGTTCCTTCTTTCACTGAAGGAACCCAAACTCCTCATTTTGCAAATTTGTGGTGGGGGGGTGGGAGGACCTGAGACCCAAAGATGTTCAAATAATAGAAGTAAAAGTGCTTATTAGAGTTATATAGTTTATATACTGCAAATATAATTTAAAAAAGAAAGAGGTGTCACCAGTTCTTTCCCCTATGACTCTTTAGGCCTGTTCATGGTATAACTTTGTCATACACCTTCCTTTAGCCTTTAAAATTTTTCCTTCTGCATATAATTTGTTCATGAACTTTATGATGTAATAAAAATTGCAAATATAAAATGCTAATTTTAATTTTTAATTCTGTCATTTACAAATCTGGAATTCTAGGTCAAAACCACTTGCTTCCCCTAACCCATTAGTATCTTTACAGGCTGTCATTAGAGAGGCTGAAAATCTAAGTCTGTCATATGAAGGCATTCATGCAGATTAACATGTCACCAATTTGATGCCTACAAAAAAATGTTTATGCCCACCAAAATCCTTTAGCTAACTGCACTCTCTCATGAGTGCAATCTTGATTTGTACAAACACTAAATTACCACCAGATGTCGCTAGACAGTGTAATAAAATTAACAAAAAAATTATCTAATGCAGTCATTTAAATTCTGCTGATTTTTAGTACAAAGCATGTGAATGCATGCATATATATATATATATATATATATATATACATGGTATAGATTCCCATGCATAAGTGATGTTGAGAACTTTATCATCAGTATTCATTATTTCATATAGAATCACATGAGACTATGGGGCCTGACAAGTCTCCCCAAGGTGAAAATTCGTCTCAGGTTCCTCCAAGGTTCTGTGAGTCCTTCTCTACCTTCTCCAAGTATGTTTCACCACACATGTGAACAGACACTTTGTTAGGGCAGACACAGGACAATCACAATGTCTTCATATGACTTTTTCAGTTCTCTCAACTATTACATTTATTTGAAATATCAGAAAAGAAATTGAAATAGAATGGGAAGTGGAGCTTTTCTAAAATAATTTAGAGATGCTAGTCATTTCTTTGCAGATTAACTCTCATTAATAGCACCACAGTACTTAAACGAATTGCTTAAGAGAATAATATTGACAGACATTTTAGCTATTTAATATCTATTCTCAAGTAAAATTAATTTATTTATTCAATGGTGTGCCAGGCATGGTGATAAGTACCTGAAAACAAAACAAACCTGCCCTCAGAGAGTCTAAGCTACAAACAGGTAAATAACTCATGTATAGTGAGTAAAATCCTCCAGAGAGTTTTTGGTATGCACTATGACAATGAACAAGAATAAATGGAGACTGGGAGTTCTAAGGGAAGAGACAGAAAAATCCTTTGGCACTCTGCATTTCTGACTATCTTGGTCTTAAAAAGCAAAGGTTTGGGGGCACCCTGGTGAAGTAGCAGTTAAGTCCATCGCCTTTGAAGGAGCAAGCCACACACTGCTGGGTTTGAGTGATGTGCCCCACGGGAAGCGACCAGTGTGAACGACTACATATAATAGAGATGCTTTCGAAAATAGCAACAAAAAAGAAAATGCAAAGGTTTTAACACTTGTCTGACTCATGTATTCTTACTGTTTTATAGGCAAACAACCACAGACAGTGGTTGCAAATTGATCTGCTCAAAATCAAGAAGATAACTGCTATTGTAACCCAGGGTTGCAAGTCTCTGTCCTCTGAAATGTATGTGAGGAGTTACACCATCCAGTACAGTGACCAGGGAGTAGAATGGAAATCTTACAGGCAGAAAACCTCCATGGTGGACAAGGTATGGCGTGGTACTTTGGCAAAATGAAACCCACTTGAAAACCATGCTTTGATGAGAATGGTAGCTTGCAGTTGCAAAGAGCTCTTTGTATTGGACAAATATGCACCAACACACACCCCCTCTTTAAGTTTTCTAAATCCTAGCTCTGCAGACACCTGGTCTTGGGCCAGGGACCATGCACATTATTTTCTGCTTTGACTGGACCACCTGTGAAGTAGAACAAACCGTACAAGGCTTCAAGGCTTCGTTAGCTCTGATTGTGAAAGATGGTGAAAGGGAGTGTATCAGTCAACTCTGCGGTGACAAATGGCAATAAACTGGGTGATATAAACAACAAACACTTATTTCTCATAGCTAAGAGGCCACAGTCCCAGGTCAAGGAGCCAGCATGGATGAGTCTTTGCTGAGGGCCCACTTCCTAATTATGTCCTTATGAAGCCCTCCCTGAGACCTATACTCAGAGAGAGAGATCCTATGTCTTCTCTTTTTGTAGGTGTATTAATCCATCATGGAGGTGGGATTACCTAATGTAATTCTGATTACCTCCCCAAGTCTCCACCTCCTAATACCCCCATTGAGGGTTAAGGTTTGTTTCAACATCTGAATTTAGGGCGAACACACACATGCAATCTGTAACAAGGGTCTAGAAAGCCTTCCCCTGTGAAGTGACAACATATTAGCATTGCCTTGGATGCACTTATTCATGGCAGATCAAATGCCCATAAAACTTTCTGTGTCATACTGTCATTATACAGAAAACAAGTGTTAACTTACTGGTGAAAGGACTTATTTCTTGCGAAATGCAGTACTCCATTATGCTACTAATTTCCTAGCTAGGTAGTTTTAAAATACTACCGGAGGCTAAACTAAGGAGATGAGCCTTATGTTTCAGGTATGGGACTTGGTCTGAAACCAGGGAGAGGGGACTGGCCTGAAGCCAGTCGGAGGTGCAACACAGACGAAGGAGTGGGAGATGAGCATTTTCAGACAGCTCATCATTACTCAGCTAAACTTTTGTGTTTTAATTTTAACCTCTCTCTCTTTTTAAATTCCTTGTTTGTTTGTTTTTTCAGGTTTTTTTTGGGGGGGGTTTGGCTTGGTTTCTCTCTCACTGAACCAGGGAACATCACTGTTCAAATAAACAGTGATTTAGCTTCTGCTAAGTGAAAATCTTGAGGCGCTTGCTGGGGAATGCAAAAAAAGGAAAAGCATAAATCCCAGGTTACTGAGGATCCAGTACCCTCTGTGGAAAAAGATAAAATAAATGTATAAGGAGAATAATATTAGTAATATTCATGTAGTTAACATGTTTCATGACAGTTCTCTGAAATCTATACAACTGACTGCATATTAACAACAGTGATAGTTAACTAGGTATTGCTGCCCTGTACCTGGCATATGTCATGTATTTACATACATTTAAAAAAGCTTTTATAACTTCTGTGAGGTAAAATGGTATCCCCATTTTGTCAATGATGAAATGGAGAATCAGAGGACATAAGTAACTTACTTGAAGTCACAGAGGGGTTAAGGGCAAACACAAGTTTTTCAGTTGCTCCATGTACCAGTCAGAGTTCTTCATTTTTTCCTAATTCCACTTAGATCACCAGTGAGGAGAAATCCCTAAAGGAGTCTCTCAGGCATGGCATTTCATCATGGATTGAAGATTACCCCTGTGATAATGTTTGTGATCTCTATGATAATGTGTGATATTTTTATGCCCTCCTGGGACTATACAGGATTTAAAAGTCTTTGCTGTCCACTAAACCATCACTCAAGATTTTCTCTAATTTGGCTTTCAGATTTTCGAAGGAAACAGTAATATCAAAGGACACATGAAGAACTTTTTCAACCCACCAATTATTTCCAGGTTTATTCGCATCATTCCTAAATCATGGAATCAAAGCATCGCACTGCGCCTGGAACTCTTTGGCTGTGATATTTACTAGAATCAAATGTCCAAAACGAGAAGAGGGATTCTTAAATATCTCACCATTTAGTGTGGTCATTGTATTTTGCAGCTATTTTAAATGTTAATGATTTTCCACCATTCCCTTTATTTTCTATTAGAGAATAAAATTTACATATGAAATTTTTATAATGTAACTCCTTGCTATAATGTACCTCTTTGCTACCATTAAGTGAGATACTGGCTATTATTTCTGTATTAATTTGAAAATAGATGGGAAAATATTAAGAAATAACAAGAAAATCATTCCTCTTCCACAATGATTAAAAATGCTATATAAATATTCATGTAATTAATGTGTTTTGTTACAGTTCTTTTAAAACTTATATACTTTAATAAAAGAGATTAATTTTTGACCATTTATAAACCTGGATGGCTTTACTGCTAGAGTTTTCTTTAAAAGAATTATGATTTAATAGTAAAAGAAAGACACAAGATCTTTTGTTCATTTTTCTTGACAGTGTAAAGAAAAATCTGTTTGTTTTTTTTTTAAGGAAAGGTACAGGCAGGAAGAGAGAGGAGGAAGAAGCACTTTATTTTATTTTCACTTAGTTGTCCACACTGGTTGCTACCCGCCAGGCCCAGGACTCAAACTCAGCGGGTATATGGCCTGCTTCTTCAGCGGCCATTGAACTAACCCCTGCTCCAATGGCGTGTGCCAAGAAAATTCATCTTACCCTATAAAATAATGAATACCTTGTCCTAACTACCCGACAATGATTTTTCTCCATGAATAAAGATACAAGGAAGCACATTTTCAGTAGTCCCTATTGAGCCTGTGAATCAGATCTGGTCTCCTCTGGGATGTACAATTGATGTTCAAGGTCAGGGGTCATTAGAGGTGGAACAGAACCCAAACCAAGATGGTAGAACTGAACATGTCACCTTGGCTGCATTCTGGTTGACAGTATAGGGCACACTGTTTTAAATCATAGGTTCACCTAAGGGGAAGCTCAGATCTTTAAAGCAGCGCTGGAATCATTGGCCCAAATGCAGCTGTTCCCAGTAAAACTGGTCCCTGGCCAAACTGGCAAGCAATTCGAGTTCTCTTTCCATGCCCTTCTCTGTCTAGCCCAATCTCCTCCCACAGAAACTTCCTCTTTCAGCACTCCCTTCCCTGGGAACTTGGCATCCTGTGGCCCTATACGCATGGAGAGACTGGGAAGCCCTCTGCATCTTTTAAGCCATAGGGGACAACCCAGGGGTGAGGCTATTTTTGTAGAACCAACCAACCCCCCAAAACAGCAACACATATTTAATCTCTCATGACTGAGTTGACTGGATCACAGGACCATTTGACTGCTGGCTTCATTTAGATCCCTAGGGAGGCTGCATCAGACCATGGTTATCATTAAAGCCATCAGGAGGTTCAACTCAGTATTGGGACATCTGGTCCTCTCTTCCTCTCCAAGGAGCCTCAGCTTCTCTCCTTATTCAAGGATCTTCCAGTGGGCGATCTACTTGGTGTCTCCAACTGGGTGGGTGGACTTCCTATGGAGTATTTCAAGCTTTGGAAAACAAAGCGTTCAAGAAGCAGAAAGCAGAAGCTACCAGTTCTTTTAAAGGCTTGGCACATAACTGGCCCACCTTACTTCTGCTGCATCCTCCTAAGTTAACACAAGGCACCGGCCAGCCTGCGTCAATATCAGCTGGGAACTAGACAAGGGTGTGCACACCCACAGTTCTAATTGGTGGGGAGAATCATCAGGTACCGCCTCCCAGAGTTAATCACGTTGCCTCTGTGTGGCGAGCCCAGTCTTACAGAAACTTCAAACGTCCACACAACGTGGCTTTCATTTCTCCCCCCCCCAGATTTATTGAGGTATAAATGAAAAATAAAACAGAATATATTTAAAATGCAGAATATGAACATTTGATGTGCATTTTGAAAAATTCCTACTATCAAGTAACAGCCATCACAACTATCCGACTGTCAAAAAAAAGAGAGAATGCTTAAGATCGATACTCTCAGCAAAATGCAATTTAAAGTATTATCAACTATAGTCACCATATATATTAATTGCTCTTAGATCTTATTCATCTTATAATTGAAAGCGTATATCCTTTTACCCACCTCCCCATTTCCCCTGTGCACCAGCCGCTGGCAACCACCAGCCTATGTTTTATGACTTTCTGTTTAAGATTCTGTATCTAAGTTCTGCCTTTCAGTACCCATCTTTCTCTACCCGATTTTACCTAGTGTGATGTTCTCCACATTCACCCATGTTGTCACAAATGGCAGGATTTCCTGTTTTCTTCAGAAGGAATAATAGTCCATGGTCTATATAGAACACGTTTTCTTTCTCCGTTCATCCATCCATGAATTCTGTTTCCATATCCTGGCTAACTAACGTTACAGTGAGCATGGTAGGCATATGTCTCTTTGAAGCAGAGATTTTATCTCCTTTGAATATATACCCAGAAGTTGAATTGATGGATCCTATGATAGTTTCATTTTTAATTTTTTGAGGAACCTCCATACTGCTCCCCATAATGACTGCACCCGCTCACATTCCCACTAACAGTGTACAAGTGTTCTCTTTTCTCCACATTTCTCCAGCATTTGCTGTCTCTTGTCGTTTTGATGGCAACCAAGCTAAAAGGTGTAAGGTGATATCTCATTGTGGTTTTAATTTGCTTTTCCCTGGTGACTGATGATGGGCATGTTTTTATTTATCTATTGGCCATTTACATGCCTTCTTTGAGAAAATATTCAGTTTTTTTTCCATTTTAAGTGGGTTCTTTGGAGGGTTTTTGTTTTTCTATCGAATTAACACAATTTCCTCATATATTGCGGCTATTAATCCCTTGTTGTCTATGTGATTTACAGATATTTTCCCCCTTTCTGTAGTTTGTCTTTTACTTTTGTTGATGGTTTCCTTTGCTCTTCAGTTTGATGTCTTCTCGCTTGTCCATTTTTCCTTTTGTTACCTGTGCTCCATGTGTCATCATCCAAAAAATCATTCCCAAGACTAATGCTCAAGAGCTAACTTTGATGTTATTCTAAAACTATCATGATTTTATTTGCTGTCTCTTGCCCTACATTCAAATCTTTAATTCATTTTGAGTTGATTTTTGGTTATGTTATTCAGTAAGGTAGAAGACTAATTTTATTCTCTTGCATATGGATATCAAATTTGCCCCAAACCATTTACTGTAAAGACTATCCTTTCCCCAGTGTGTATTTTTGGCATCTTTGTTGAAAATTAACCGACAAAATATGTGTAGGTTTATTTCTGGGTTCTCTATTCCATTCCATCGTCTATGTTGAAGTTTTTATGTCAACACCATACTGCATTCATTATTATGATGACTGGATAATTCACGTTATGTTGAACACCTTGTTTTATACTGCTCATTATGTCTTTTTTTTCCCCAAAAGTGTCATAAAGTTGCACCCTGGTGGAGTAGCAGCTAGGCGCAGTCCACATACATCCCAAGGCCCCAGTTTCACATCCTGGGGCCAGCGGGAACAACCAAGATGAGCTAAATGAAATATATAAATAAATGTTTCCTCATCCTCTCTCTTCCTGCCTGTCTGCCTCTGCTTGCCTTCATGCCTGCCTATGCCTTTCCTTAAAAAAAAAACAAAAAACAAGCAAATAGAAAGTGTGGTCAAAGGTCAAAGACTGAGCTGGCAACGTACACACAGTTTAATGGCACTCTTGAACCACTACCACCACTTTGCATCACAGCTGTTTCTACCTGGAACGACACGCTTTTCCCAGTAAATGGTGAGTAGTCAACTGTAAGCTAGCCAGCGTCCTGAGGGTGTCACACAGGGGACAAGTCTTCACTCCCTGAGCTAACTAAAGAGCTGAGCTGCTTGCACTGACTTTCTTCAGTGAATCTGATGGATTATGTTTTTGCTTGGGGTAAGGATTCTTTAACATCGGTTTCCATCCTGAGTCTACAATCCTAGGATGGGAGTCAGACATTATTGTAAATGATCCACAAATCATTTAAACAGAATTTACAAGAAAAACCAAGGAGTTGCCATTAAAGAAGGCTTGAAAGAGGAAGAAGCAAAAAACAAAAAACAAAACAAAACAAAAAAAAAAACGGTGTCAGAGACTAAATTAGGACATGCGGGCAGCCGGTGAGATTGTAGTGTATTGAAAACTATCATTTTCTGCAGTGCACCAAAGAGGTCTTTTCAATGGTTATTAATTATAGTGTGGTTTGATATTTGCCAGGTTTATCAAGAATCAATCTTTTCTGCCCTCTTAGCAGATAACATTCTACCTCAATTTTTCCTTATACTTCTTTGGGTGACAGGGTAATTGAGAAACACCACACTCTCAGCAAAAAAATAAAGGACGTCATAATTTTACATATGTCGCAATGCATGCATTTACCTCTCATTTTGTAGCCCCAAAAGATAAGGGTGCTTCCCAGACAACATAAAATGCCACTAGATAACATGCTAGAAGTAAGAGGAAAAGCCCAAACAGAGGTGTAGGACATGAAAATGCTTATCATTTTGCTAGGGTGGCTTGGATGTAGCAGGGTGTTTTCTTTTTAATAGCAGATGAAAAATTAAAAACTTTATCACTTATAGAATGATATAAAAGTTTTTAAAAGAAGCACTTTCTCGAGGTAAATGTTTAGAAATTCAAAAAAACTCTCTCCCAAAGGGCCACGGAAAGAGGCCACATGGGTTGTCAAGTGGTTTTAACAAGAGCGGGTGCTGTAGGCTGACTTCCAGTGCACTTCTTGGGGATGATGATGCTGTCCCCCCTCCCCATACCCCAAAGCACAGTTCAATCAAAGCAAGTCCATATATCTGGCTCTGTTGGTTTGGCTTACGTCAGAGGGAGATTTTATAGTCTCTAAGGAAAAACAGTTTTCCTTCAGACAACAGCTCCTATCATCAACACTGTTCTTTCTACGTCATGATTTTGGTAGCCAATCTGGGACAGTGAGCTCAAGAATGAATATTCTGCAAAGTAGAACTAAAGTCTGGCAAAGTTATTAGGTTTTTATACCAGATTCTATGAGCACACGGTAGGAGAAGTCAAATTTTTCCCTAAAATAAATGGGAGGGAGAAAATGCAAATTAAGAAAATTATTTCCATTCGTCTAATTTTTCCTGTTGTTTTAGAATAAAGCCCCATTCTCTCCTGGTATGAGAACACCTTCGTCCAGCTCCGCGGAGAATACTTACGGGAAACACATCAACATTCACACATTATATGTAGAGACTTCATCTGATTCTTATTTACAATTTAGCATAGATTAACCATTTCTAGTAATCATCTTTCCTAAAAATGAATAGAAGATGCTTGGCATTCTTTCAATTCAGTTAAATCAATATTTCTCATTACTCATTTACAGAAAAGGAAGTTTTTAAGTACCTAGAAGATGAAAACCTCTCAAGAAACTAACAGATTTATTCATAAATTTCTGGTTATCAAGATCTCTTTTGAGTAATTATGTATTAATTTCTTCATAACCTTTAGCTTCCTAATAGTTTAGTTTGGAGGCATATTGACTGTATAAGGGACTCTTAAACACATTGTTTGCCCCTGAATTTGAAACTGTTTGCATCATAACCTAGATTTTAAAGCCTAAATGTGATGAGGATAAGGCATTTGCTTTAAGAAGGCACCCTTTATCGAAATGAAAACTTTGCAAATAAAACCAGGTTTATATGTAACTCCGTTCCTCCATCCTCTTCTCTAGCACACACGGGTTTCCCTAACACTTTACTCACTCTACGTTTTCAATATGGACAATATTCAAATGTTTTCCCCTTTTCTGATTAAGAGAACTTGCTTTTTCATTGCCTATTTTATCAAGATACATCTTGTCAGACTCTTTGGCCCCCTTTCACCTAAGACCTACTGAAACTAGAGCACTTGAAAACACACCCTTTCTAACGATATTCTGCAGCTTCTTAGAATCTAAAGATGCATGATGTGAAGGGACATTAAAATCACTCGAAGTCTTTTCCATATTAAAATATGCCCTTGACTTCCCATTGATTTCTTAAAATCTCACCACACCCCTTTATTTTCTATCTATGATTTTTTAATCTATTTCAGTCTTCAGACTATTAAGGATCTATGAGCAAATAATCATTGCTTTTTAGTTCTCCCTTCTTTTTTTTTTTCTCTTTTCCCTACTTTCCCTTTTCCAGAAACAGACTTTTATGTCATGACTCTTTCTCCTTTGTCTCCCTGTCTAAGTATGCCTTCAATGAAAATTTCACCTTACACAGTTACAAGTAAACATGTTTTCAGTCAAGCATTGATTGCTTACTCAGAGCCAGATACTACTCTTAATAAGACTCATACCGAAAAGAACAAAATAGACAGCATCTCTAGTCTAGTGGCATTTACTTGAAAGTTGAGACAGGTAAAAACAAGAAAAGTATGAATATCAGTCAATAAGCAAAAATAAATCAGAGGAGGGAACAAGGAAATTATGGAAGAGAGAAGGCTGATATTAAATAGAATGGTCAGGGAAGACCCATAGAGAGACGTGACATTTAAGCCAGGATCTGCAGGAGGTGAAAAAGGATACAACACAGAGATATGGGAGAAAACATGGGCAGAAAGAACAGTAAGTGCAAACTTCCTGTAATCAAAGTGAGCAGGTGGTGATCACAGCAGAGATGGAGTAGACTGAAGTCAAGCGAGCAAGGGGAGAGCAGATCCAAAGGAAAGTGGCGGAGAGAGGTGAGGACTATGGGTCTAAAAACCTCTTGAACTATTTTTGCTGAATAAGATGCATAGTGATGGGAGTTTCGAACAGAAAAGTAATATGACTCAAGTTAGGCTATAAAAGAATCTTCTGGCTGCTGTATTGAGAGAAAGCTAGAGGGAGCAAGGAAATTCACAGAAGGACCAATTTAGATGCAGTTACAGACATCCCTCTAAGTGGGCAGTACCAACAAAGGTGGTAAAGGGGGTGGGATTCTGGATGTATTTTAAGTCAAAGGACATTGCTGATTAATTGAACAGTGTATGCTTTGAGTTAGTCTGTTTCTTCTATTTCCTTGTAAAGATACTCACCACTGAAAACATGAGCAGGCTTTGGAATAACCTGCTTCTAAATGATCATTTCTTTGTGTTTTTAATCCATTGTTAAGACCACATTGCATTCCACTGTATTTCTACAGTGAAGTTCATGACCTGATCTGTCCTCCCTCAGAACAGGCCCACCTGTGCAAGGTGAAACCCCACCAGCCTGGGTGGGGTGCTCCCAGACCCTCCACCCCCGCGCTCCCTAGAACTTTATCACCCGGTTAATAGATGGAGCGCTGAGTGCTGAGGTGCATTGGACAGACCCCGGTTTAGGACCCAGGTCCTGCTTCTACATTTGGACAACCTTGGGCAAAGCTATTTAATATATCTGGGAGCACTCCTGGAAGATCTCATCAACCTCACTCTGCCCAATCTCAGAGTTCACAAAACCTCCCATTCTCCCCAATCTGCCATTAGCTCCTACCTCCTGACTCCCTTGGGGCTTCCATTCCTTCTCTAAGCAGCTTGGCCATCGTTCATCAACATTGCTGATAAATCCTCGACATACACTTGTCTCTGTCCTCCTGTTCCTCAGCCCCATGTCCTGAAACATCTCCAACCTTGGATCCATCCACAGGCAGGCTGGGTGTCAGGGTCAGGAGAGCCTTGTTAGACAATCTCAGAGACATCCCTGTCACTCTCTGTACAAACTGTTTTTAACTTTCCTGCTCTATGGAAGAACCTGTCCATGCCTGACATACATTTTGCCTAGTACCAAATGGAGAAAGAGACAACATTAGAGAATGCTTTCAATGCCTGCCATTAACCAGTATCCTTTTACCTACATGTCCCGCCACCATCACTCTTTCCCTAAGGGGGAAAAATGCTCCCATGGCCTGAGTCAAGGCCAAACCTTGCATTTTAGTTCTGACCCATGGCTGTTCCCCTACCTCAGAGGCCTGTTTCAAGCCTCCCGAATCTCACCATGGCAGTTACACACTTGTATATATTTGTCAAATCTTACTGAACTTACAAGGGGGTGACTTTTACTAGATGAAAATTATACCTCAATTAAGAAATGCTAAATCCTTTATATCCCTCCTCTGCTCATGTATAACACTCCAGCCTCTGACCGAAGAAGCAAAAGCAAAATGCAAACCTGTATTCTGTGCTTCCTGCCTGCACACAGGTGTAAAGAGCTTCTGCTGTATACCAGGGGCTCCTCTAATACTGGAAGCTGACCCACCATGGTACACATGATAAAAGTCTCAGTCTTTTTAGGCTCATTTGGTGTCTGGTATTGCATAAAGCTTTTTAATATATCTAACCTAATCTCCCCAAATGCATTAAGGAGTAGATGTTCTCTACAGTTTTCATGAGAAAATGGAACCTTAGAAGGGGCTGGTACTTTGCCCAAGGTTGTCCAAATGTAGAAGCAGGACCTGGGTCCTAAACCGGGGTCTGTCCAATGCACCTCAGCACTCAGCGCTCCATCTATTAACCGGGTGATAAAGTTCTAGGGAGCGTGGGGGTGGAGGGTCTTGGGAGCACCTCACTTGACAGCGCTGGAGTTTCATGCATTTCTCTGTCTTGATTGCTAGGGACACGTCAAAGTGCTATCAACCCCACTATTCCTTGTCAAGTTAAGAAAATGAGGTACAGCATTCTTGGAGGTCCCCTAGACACAGGATCCTAAATCTGGAGGACCATTCTTGTGTTTAAAGTAAAAAGAACTTCTGCCCTGGAATCAGGACAGAGCCAGAGAAAGTGAGCTTTGAGAGAGAAACTGGCATGAGTTACAGCTGAAAGCAGGAAAGAATTACTCCTCTTGGAGGACATTCATGCTCGAACAGGCCTTTTTCACCTTGTGTTCACAGCATTCTGAAGTTGGTTTCATCTTTCCATAGAAACAGAAGAATTAGACTATCTTGAAGCACTGAATGTTATAAATGAGCTGTGAAAATACTAATGAAGGTATGTCTGGTAGCTCAGGCGTTCACTCTGCAGCAGGGGTGCAGTCCACATAATGCCCAAAGACCCAGGTTTGCAAATCGGGACTGGTGGGGGATCAATGAAGATGAACAACTAAATAAATAAAAACTGCTTCCTCCTCCTTTTCTCCTTCCTTCTTTCCTTCCTTCCTGCCTGCTTCCTTCCTTTGAGAGAAAAAGAGAAAGAAAGAAAGAAAGAAGGAAAGAAAAGAAAGAAAGAAAAGTTGGAACTGTAACATCTGAGGTCGAGGGAACGTGTCCACCATCAAGCATTTAATGTACAACTGTACACAGTCAGTGGGAGAGAAGAGAAGTCAGATAGACAACTAGCGGAGAATTTACCTGGAAGGAAGTGACTGTGGCTTTAGAACAAATACATGTCTCCAAACCCCTCGGTGCCTCAAGAACTGAATGACCTCTGTGTTAGTAAAGATGGCAGCCAAGGATCCTTACTCTCAAAATGGTAGGAAATTAAAGCTGAGCACTGTAACTGGCGTTTGGGAACATGAGAGCCTTGACAGGACATCCTGGCTTAGTGTTCAGATTACACTGGGAAGAGTATTTCCTTACTCATCATTCTTCTCTGGGTGAACTTCATATATAATGTTTGAATCTTTCATTTTCCACTGGAGAGGTGTGCCCAGGTAGAGTAGCAGTTAGGTCAGCTGCTTCCTAAGGAGCACAGTCCACATGCATCCCAAGGACCCAGGTTTGTGACCCATGTGGGAAGCAACCAGTTATGAACAAGTAAGTAAAAATAAAAGATTAGGAAGCTTCTTCCTCCTCTCTCTTCCTGCCTACTCACTTTCTTTCCTGCCTCCACCTTTCCTTTAGAAAAGCAACACAACAACAAAAAACCTAAACCACCTCCCCAAACCACATGGAGAATATGTAACTAAATGAGAGGAGAGAAGGTAAGTGTGATTGTGTGTGATTGTATGTGTTTATACATTGTTGATAGGAAGGGAAGAGAATGACACACCGGAACCATTTTCATAGATATGACCTGACTCTGTGACTGTGAGACTCTTACAAAGCACTTAATCCACCCCTTGAGTCAATGATGTTGCCAAAATGAATATTAGATGAGAGAAATCAACACACCCTTATTTCAGCTCACTCAGGGTTTCCTAACTCATGACTCATTCACACACGATTATGAATGTTATTTGGGAGGCTGCCGTGGAGATGGCATGCTTTCACAAAACAAGACTTAAAACAATTATTTCTAAAAAAGTTCTATGAGTTCTTTTGAAAAGATAAAAGTAGATCAGAAAATAGATGGTCTCACCACCGGGTTTCATGGAATGGATTTGACCTCGGGTGAGATCCCTTCCTGGGTCTGCTGTGATAGGAGGTGGCTCCTTAGCTGAGTCAGAGGATTTCAGGAGTGACTGCCTGCTCCAGGTGCCTCTGGCACTCTCCAGCACCCTGTTGGGAACTTCCAAAGAGCACACCCTGAACCTTGGGCTACCAGAATTCCTGCTCTCAGATAAAAACCAAATAGCAGAGCTAACATAGCCACTACAATGCTAGAAAGGTTTCAGTCTCCTGATTAAGCTCTCTTAGCTACACACGCTGCTGAACCCCCTCTAGAGGGATGTCTCCACTGCTCCCTACTTCCCCTCTTCTTCCATCTTGGTGAGAGCCCTCCGATAAGGTTGAGGTCATGTCAGTAGGAACAGGAATGCCAATGGGATTCGAGGCCTGGGTTCAGATCTACCAGATGTCAGACTCTGTCATCACACCCTCACAGTATAAGACCATTGATACTGAGGCAATACATTCTTTTCCCAGGTTAGTGTATTCCTGCCACTTGGGAACACTCTTCCAACTAAATCACTTGAGTCATAGAACTTGACAGCTGCAGAGGCTGTTGGTGATCATCTCGCCCTTATCCCCAGGTTAGAGAAACCCCAAATGCTAGGCACCCACCATTACTACAAGTCACATATCCTGTTTGCAGAAAAACCAGAACCAGAGCTTGGGGTTTCCAACTCCCCATCCAGGGCTCTTTTCAAACTAATTTTTCTCCTCAGATGGACCCCTAGAGGGTTAGGAGGTCTGTCCAGGCAAGTATTGTTCCTATAGTCTTAAGAAGATCAATTTCATTTTCTTATCAAATTCCACAGGTGATGGGCCCTTGTAGCATGTCCTTCCTGTCAGAACTATGACGCGCCAGTCTATCTTCAAAGCCTCAGATGTAATCACCACCAAGCCCAACAAAGGTCAAGTATCCTTAGAAAGAGAAACATGAGAAATAATGGTAGACAGAAAGATGGTTTTTACTGTTTTGCCTTGGGCATCCGTATTGAAATAATTGCCTATATTTAGCACCAGAGTAGCCTCCTGAAGATGGGATTGATACAGGGCTCCTGCATTTCCATCCTAGAGTCTCCAGTGGAGCTGTGTCATTCTGCTTCTTCCACCCTTCATTCATTCTAAATAACTCCTCCAAATTAGTGCTGGAGACCAGCAAACCTGTGAAGATGAGTAAGGCATCTGCCTTTGAAGAACAGGGGAAGAGTAGGAAACAAAAGTTGCAATCAAACAGTGAGAGCTATGATAGAGGTATGTACAGAGTTCCAAGGGAAGAAAGTCTAGAAAAGTGGCCTGGAGGTCAGAGAAATTCACTGAGAGGCGCTGACTCTTCATTCCTTCACGCGCGTGTTTACTGAGGTCTTACTGTTCCAGAGCAGCAACAAAAACAGACACTGCTTTCACAGAACTCTCAGCCCAGTGCTCACTCTAGGAAATACGCAAGTGAAAAAGTACCATAGAAAGCGGGGGTGAGTTCTAAGAAAAAGAAAGGAGGGTGAAGAGCCGAGGGGTGCCAGGATGGGGAGGTGTTCAGTGCTTTCAGTGGGATACAGTGATGATCAGGCAGAAATCTCTAAGCAGTGAGGGAGTGCATTACTCAAGGTCCAGGGAGAGACTGGTTCAGGCACAGCAAATGTCCTGAGGTGTGCGTGTGAATGCAGGAACAAAGAAGAAGCCAGTGTGGCTGGCCAGTGGGAAGGTGAGAGTCAGAGGAGATGAGGTCAGAGATATATTGAGGTGTGAGCAGATCAGTCAGGGCCTTACGGGTCAGGGTAAACACTCGGGGTTTAATTCCAAATGTAATGGGAAGCCTTTGGAGGGATTTGAGCAAAAGAATGCAATGAATGGACTGACTTTAGAAGATCACTCAGATTGCTATGCAAATAGACTGAGGTGAGGTAAGAAGACTAGAGTCAGAAAAAGGAGCAAGCCGGGCTAGTATGATACCTCAGAGGAGAAATGATGGCTTGGACCAGGGTCATGGTGGAGGAAGAGATGAGGCTGAACATGGAAGGATGTGGACGAGCAGTGGAGAGCGAGACTGGACAGGTCAGCAAAAGTCAGAGATGAGAAATTTCAACTTATTCAGTAAGCACCGAAGCCTCATAAACAACCAGAAGTAGGGACAACATTATTTGATTTTAGGAAGATTATTCTGACGACATGAAAACGGGACTGGGCTAAGGAGTCTAGAGGCAAAATAACGACAAAAAACCTACAATCAAATAGATGAAGGCAATGCTGCTTTGTTTCTTCTTTAAGGAAAGGTGAAGGCAGGAAGGAAAGCGAGTGAGCAGACAGGCAGGAAGACAGAGGAGGAAGAGGCACTTTATTTTGAATTGTTCATCTTGGTTGTTTCCCCAGCCCCGGGTCTTAAACCTAGGACCTTGGGATGTATGAGGATCACACTTGGTTTAAACTGCTAGGCCACCAGGGTATGCCTAAAGGTAATGGTTTAATAATGATGGGGTAAAATAAGACCCAGAAGCAAGAAAACCCCTCTCCCCATTAGGACCAGTGGCTTTAAAGAATTATTAATCACCCAGCACCTCTATTCTAATCACCTTACTTTCCAATCTCTCCAAATGGGCCATAATAGGGAATAACAAAATTACCTTACAGACTATCTTCCCTAGCGCTCCACAGTCATAATATCTTTCATTCAAGACACACCAGGGGCCTCCTGGCCTTCCACTGGGGTATCTGCAGAAGCTGGAGGCTCAGACTAGGAATCTTACCTCTCACAACCACAGACAGCCTTGACACCTCTCTCTAAGAGCCCCTTTGTGGTTTCAAATCTCTACTCCACCAGACCAGGCAAAGAGTGGCAGGAAAGGGGTATAATGAGTAACATGTTTCTTCAGCTTTTCCCAGGCATTGTGGGACCAGCAGCAAAGTCTTGGAAAACAAGTGCAGCTCCTGAGACCCCACCATGATCACCATCAATCATTGATTATGCTGAAGACCCCCTCAAGTGACTGAAGAACAGTTGAAAGCTTCACTCTGTGGCTTCTGTTGCCTTCAGACAGCTGCACACTCTTTCTCTAAAGAGTGCCTTTCTTTTCCTTGCTTTACTCTTGCTTACAAATAAACTTTTCTTGTGTGACACTTAGTGGTGACTGTTGAATTCTTTCTCAGTTAAGCCAAGGACCCCCATTGCATCCCACCACAGCAAGAATAGCTGAATTACTCGTAACGATAGGTTTGTTCTCATAGGATATACCAACTTTACACTCAGGACAGAATTCATTAAGTTGGTGAGTTGGGTTGGTATTCTAACTTAGATGTCAAAGATGGTGGAAGACAGGCACAAAGGAGGTATGTTGCTATAAAGGGTCAAATAGGCAAGCCTCAGAGCACTTTCTCAAAGGGCCTTGTTGGTGTGGCAATGTTCTGCCTGGATGATGCCGTATTACCAGCCCACGCAGGCTGAGCAGGGCCAGTGAGTAGGCAGCCCTTTTAGATGGCACAGCTCAGCTATGGGGCGATGTCTGGATGACTAAACACAAAATTCTGGGTCAAGAATTTAAGAAATAAAGAGGAGAGTCACTTGTGAGTTGAGCTGGCCTTTAACTGGTGAGCACAGCACAGTCATTAAGTCGATGACTATTGTCAGGACACAACTTGCTTCTGTTTGTGACACAAGTCATCAAGTTAGGGGCACTTGAGGGGCAGAGCCTTGAGTAGAACTTAGATAATTGATTCACTATTGATTCATCAGACAAGAGTCCTGTGGACAGTCATCTCATTGTTTTCTTGTGGTACCAAGTACAGTCTCTTAGATAAAGTTCTTAATGAACTCATGTTGAGGGAATAAATGTGACCCTGAAGGACTGATAGCTCCTGTGTCACAGTATTACCATCGAAAAACCGAGGAAAACATCTACTTAGATTCTTCATTCTTATAATGATGAAGTCCTAGAAAATATGTTTAAAAAGCATTTTAATGCTCCTCCTTCCAGAGGAACTGCTTTGTAATACATTATATTAAAAAATAAATAAATATTAATTAGGAGAAAACATAAAGACCTCTAAGGCATGAAGGATAAGCATTGGACAGCAAGATGGCACAACCGAAGGCCTTTGGAATATTTTTTTGACTCTCTTGGTGGTCTTGGTAAATAGTTTTACATTTCTTGGCCTCAGGTTCACTATCATTTCCAAAACTGACAATCATTATAATTGCTTTTCTGAGTTCCAACTTCATTGTAGAACAAAGTTCAAATGGGGCCAACAGGCATAGTCCCAATTTCATCACAGTGCATGTCCCTTACATCTCTATGGCTTAGAGTCTTTCTCCAGAAAGTAATGCAATAGACAAGCTAATCTTAAATCTTCCTCTTGCTCTCAGATTCTGCATGGCACAAAAAGGGCTTGAGCTAATGTTCCTTTTACTAGACTGCAGGTTAAAAATATTTGACTCTCAAGTTTTGTAGAGCATGGCTTGCTCCTGAAGTTGCCCTTGAGATGTTCACTAGGGGTCACTGAGGGAATTAGAATCAATATCCTATAGAGCCATTCATTCACCAAGATTCATTAAGCTCGTTCAGTTTGTCAGGCAATGTGTCAGAAAACTAGAGGATTAAGACAAGGTCTCTGCTCCCAGACCAGCCATTGCCTCAACAAGATCAAGTTAACACATATTACCATTTTGTCATTCTCTCTATTTTTATATTTTAGTATTTCCATTCGGAAAGAGTTCCCTTATCTCCCAGAGTTATGCATGAAAGACCCTAGATCTTTTGAAGGATTATCATTATAATCATTTGAGTCATTTCTATATCTGGAATTTATTTTTACATGTGGTATAAGCTTGTTTTGATTTTAATTTCCTTCACAGAGATAAGCAGTTTTGCCCATAATATTTGCTAAGTTACTTAGAAACAGAGGTCATTTACTAGGTTTTCACCTAGCGAGGCCCATTTCTACATTCTCTACTCAGTTTCACTTATCTCTTTGTCTATTCTAATGATATTAGCAAGCTGATATGATTTCAGAGCCTTTCCAGTGTGTTCTGATGTCTGAGGAGGCAAGTACCCACTTAGTGGTCTTTCTTTTACAAAATTGCTTTGACTATTCTTAGGCATTATTCTATATACACATTAAGATTGTTTTAGGTTCTTAATTGTATATTGTTTGAATTCCAGGTGGAATTGGAGTAAAATTATAAATTAACTTTGGGGAAAGGGACATTTTTATAATTTTGTTATTTTTTTAAAATGTTATTGAAGGAACATTGCAGCATAACTTTATGTAGCTTTAAAGTGGGCAGCATCATATATCAACATCTGTTAAATTCTCACCAACAATACAACTTTATCCTTTACCGTGAACCCCTTCTACCTGATTTGTCCAACACTCTCTGCCCGCCCCTTCCCTTTTGGTAATCCCTAATTTTATTTTACAGACTAAAAGTCTATTTTTGTTTGATTTATTTGTCTTTTTGATGTCTCTATGTACCACACACAAGTGATATTATACAATGCTTGTCTTTCTCCTATGATTTTTTTTTTCCTATCCAAGGACATAGCTTGTCTTATATGGTTTAATATTATTTTACTATTTGGCAAAAGATACAAAAAATAAGTCAATACAAAGTATACCCAAGAAATACTTTCCACAAAGAGGACAAAATAAAGGGTCTGTAAAATATAAAGGGTTTTTACAAATTGATGAGAGCTGAACAACAGAAAAATAAGCAAAGTTCACATACAGGTAATTTACAGAGAAGTAAATTCACACACATGGAAAGACACTCAAACACACACAAAGAGATTTTGAAAGTGCAGATAAAATGAGACCAGGACTTCTCAACCTTGGCACGATTGTCATTCTAGGCTGAACAAATCTGGTTGCAGAGGATTCTTGAATACCACAGGATATTTAGCAGAATCCATCTCTGCCCACTAAAAGCGAGTAGCACCTCTCCCCAACTATGACCGAGAGTTGTGACAACCAAAAGTACCTCCAGATTGTGCCCAGTGTCCCCAGGGGGAATGGGGACAAAATCACCATGGGTTGAGAACCACCCTTTCCACCTATCAGACTAGCAAAACTGTTAAACCCGATCACACCTGTTGTTGGCAAGGTTTCTGTGCAAAAAGAACTCACTCAGGCGTTGCTAGTGACAACTTAAGTTACTACAGCTTTTACAGAAAACAACTGAGCCATGACAACTAAAACAAAAGTATAGCGGTTCTTTGACATGGCAATCCCACTCCTAGGAAGAAGTCCCGTAAAAATAAAAAGCACATAGATATTTTTTCTGCAGCTTGATAGATAAAAAACAAAACAAAACAAAAAACAACTAGAAGCAGAATGAATGAGCATAAATAGGGGATGGCTGAATAAATTATAGTACATTACTCAATGGGGCATTAGAAAGAATTAGAACTTAACTTTCGTACATAAAAAGTTTTCGTGAATTATTCCTGTGTGAGAAAAACAAGATCCAAAAGATGCATTACAAAATTTTACTTTTTGCAAAACACACATTCCCATACGCTTTTATACAGAGAAAAATCTACCATCCAGAATATATATAGACATATAGATATAGATATCTCTATGCATATCTATGTACAGATATATAGATATAGATATTTTATAATTCAGCCGAACCCAAAAATGCTAAACAATTCCATTGAAAAGTGGGCAGTAGACTTAAACAGACATTTCTCCAAAGAAGATAAACAAATAGCTAACATACATGAAAATATACTCAACATCATTCGTCATTAGAGAAATGCAAATCAAAACCATCATGAGATACCACTTTATACACCCAAGGATGTATTATTAAAAAGAAAGAAAGAAAATAACAAATGTTGGCGAGGATGTAGAGAAATCGCAGCACACATGCATTGCCAATGGGAATGTTAAATGAGACAGGTTCTATGGAAAGTGGAAATTCTGCAAATAGTTAAAGAATTATTAAGAGATCAGGCAATTTCACTCCTAGTAGATACCCTCCAAAACTGAAAACATATTCAACAAATGCTGTATACAAATGTTCAAAGCAGCACTACTCACAACAGGCTCACAGTGGAAGCAAACCGATGTCCATCAATTATGGATAAGCAAATGTTATTCCATTTGTACATAAAATGGAATATTTCCCAGTCACAAAAAAAAGAAGTAGTATTACATATAATGATGCCAAGAAACTTTAAAAAACTATGCTAAATGAAAGAAGTCAGACATATAAACAAAAAGGCCATATGTTGTATGATTCCATTCATGGAAGATATCCAGAATAGGTAAATCCACAGATAGTGACAGCATATTCATGTTTGTGGGGCCAAAGGGAGGGGAGAATAGGGAATGATTGCTTCATGCTATGAGTTTCCTTTGGGGTGATGAAATGTCTTAGAATGAGATAGAATTCTAAGTGTGTGATGGTTACACTGCATCATGATATTTTGATTCCACTGAACTGTGCACTTAAATATGGTTAATTCGTAATGTTATGTTATGTGAAATTGGCCTAGTTTAAAAATGCATCCTCTATCTACCTCTGTATTTGTTTCCTACTGTAGCATAACCAATAACCACACGCTCAGCTGCTTTATAAAAACAACTTAACTCACAGTTCTGTACTTCAGAAGTCCAGTTGGGCATCACAGGCAGAAGTGACGGAGTGGATGGCACTGCTCTCTGACCTATTTTCAAGCTCACTTAGATTGTCACCAGAATTCAGTTCCTTGTACCTGGAGGACTGACACCCCCAATCTCTCAGTGGCCGTCACAGGGTGCCCAAATCTCAAGCACCAGAAGCGGTGTCTCAACAATTCCTGACTCTTCAGACATCTGTTTTCTTCTTCTGCCCCCAGGAGGAGAAAATTCTCTGTTTAAGGGCCTTCTGAGATTAGATTGGGCCCACCTGGAGAAATTCCTTGTTGACAATAATGTAACATTGTCAGAGTTGTAGCAGCCTGGCAAATTCCCTGGTTCCACCCCACACTCACAGGGGTGGGGATTACACAAAGGTCAAGGTCAATGGAGGGTCATTCTTAGAATTCTGCCTTCCATGACCTCTTAGAGAAAAATCATGAAGTTTCTACTCACCTCAAGAGAAAAGTATTGCTAATGTCCGACATTGTAGAGGATGGGAGGTGCCTATGTGACTTAGACTAAGGAAAAGGTTCAGAACCAGTGATTATAGATTAACACAGTGCCAGTCTTATCACTCGGAGGGGGCGGGGATCAAAAGCTGTTCTTAATGGGCTTTCTTTCACTTTGCTCCTCTTCTATTCTCAAACTGAATGTAAACACAAAGCAATTGTTAGGGGACTGGTGCTCTTTGTAATCACGATGAGAGGGTGGCAGCATGGCTGGAGTATAAAGGACTAGATCATTGTATTATGTGGATCAGAAGTTCTCATTCTTTGTCTCAAAAATCCTGTGATTAAGGCTCTTAAAGATTTCTGTTTTTATTTGGTTAAACCTCTTGATATTTACCATATTAGAAATGAAATCTGGGAAGTTATTGAAATACAATAATCTACAAATGTTGAGGGTAGATAGCAGAGCAAGGACAAGTTGGAGTTCATAAAACATCAAGGACACCAGACCCCGAGCGCCAGGCCTGGGTCACTGTGAAAACACTGGGACAGTGTGTCTGTGACTGTCACCCACCAAAATAAGACAGATACAGTTATGAAGTTAGAGAGCAAAGACTGCATAAGCAATCCAATATCACTATAAACTTGCTTGTGTCAGCTGCCTGAAGCAATGCTGTGTGTGAATCCCATAAATAGGTGGAGACCAGGATGGTCAGGGCCCTCAGTCCGAGAGAGAAAGAGACCGTTGGTCCCCTGATCCCCACCTTTTCTATCCTCTCACTCTCTTGAGTTTCTCAATCTCCTGCAGCACCCACTTCCTCACCCCCAATCCCAGGATTTGAGCCCGGCAACAAACACATTCTTTCAGTTTTTACAGGGACATCACTAAATGTGTAGCCTCTATGGCAGAAAAGTAAAGTCTTAGACTTAGTATTATTGTACTCTCCATCTTTTAGTATTACTATAAATAGGTAGTTGAAATCTCCATATTGTAATCATCATGACTTCACCCGTTTACTTTCTCACCAGCACAGGAAAATAATAATTTAAGAAATATCTGCACCCCTATGTCCATTGCAGCGCTATTTACAATAGCCAAGGTATGGAAACAACCTAAATGCTCATTAGTGAATGAATGGATAAGATGTGCTGTATATACACAATGGGGTAACATTCAGTTATAAAAAAATGATAGTTTGCCACTTGTGACAATATGGGTGGTCCTAAAGGGAATTCTGTTAAGTGAAGTAAGTCAGGTAAACACAGATGCCCTGTGACTTTCCTCAAATGTGAAACAAATGAACCAACCAAACCAAACCAAATTCAGATGTTTACGAACAAAATGGTGGTTACCGGAGGGGAAAGAGGCAGATAAATAAGGTAAAGGGGATCAGCTACGGTAATTGATGAAACTAGATTTTGATGGTGATCATACTAACATACGCCAATGCTGTCAGTGTTGTCACTGTGTGAGAATGACTAAACCTCGGTTCTTGTCTTAGCAAGTAGAAGAATTCAAAAGTGCCAGTCATAAAGGTAAAGTTTAGCAAGAGTTTAATAGGTAATAGGAAAGTGCATTTGGAAGAGGTTCCAAAGGCAGCCTCAGCACTCCGGACAGGTGGAGTTGGAAGCACCCAGAACTTGCTCTGGGACTGGCTTTTATTCTTCTTCTTATCTTATGGGCTTATCTGACTGGTTGAGTCAAGGCACCCTTCTGGATATTTTGCAACATTCTTGACCATTTCAAAGTTCACTCTTTTCAAAAGACTTCCTTCTACATGCCTGGACCCCTGCAGTTTCTTTTCTGCCTCTTGCCTGCCTAGGTTTCTGTGCCCATGTGGCCATTTCTATTTTGTTATCTACTTGCATATATCTTTTGTCGGCCTCAGCTCATATCCACCTGCCTGTCCTAACAATGCCAAATGATAATGCTCTATACCTGAAACCTATGTAATGTTTTAAACCAATGTTACTTCAATTAAAAAAAAATTAAGTAGTTGGAACTTCTGGAACTCTGAAAGGTATCCAAGGACCCCCCCAGAGTTTCCTTGACTGCACCCAGCGACCCACTGGTAGATGTTAATATTGCCAATGGCATTTCTTCAGAGATTTATCAGCTCTTGATGGTGCATTCACCAAGCAGTCTCCGAAACAAATCCCCTTTCTCTTAACCAATCTGGTTTTGCGTCTGCTAGACTCATTTCTGTGTATGGCTAATGGATCCTGCTCTCGAAGTTTCATTTACTGCCACAGGAGGAAAATAAGTTTGAATGGAACATCACAGATATTCAAGCAAAATAAGAGTCCTACAAAGTTTTCTGTGAGTTCAGGCAGGATATGCTACTCTACAAACACTACACAGAGAAAATGGCTTTAAATAGTGCATTTTGGTTTGCAGTGGAGAGATTGGGATACATCAGGCAGAAAGAGGCTTTCAGGAGATGAAAGGAAGCACTAGGAATTCTTATCATGCTTTGCCCTTGGAAACTATGCCAAGATTTTTTTTTTTTTTTTTTTTTTAATGAAGAAATTACATTTAGTGATTGCTTTAGTGACTCAGGAGTTCCCACTTTCCTTATAAGCACAGGCTATTTATCCTAGGGTTGTGTGTTTGTTCTTTGTATCCTGCTAGCAAAAAAGGGACCAAAGTTAAGCTAAAACCCTTTATTAGGACTCCATTAGGATTCTTATTGTGAAATGGCAGGCGCCTTCATTCTTCACACACTATTTTATTTAATTTCTTGGGCTCAGTCTCTCAGGAATCAACGCAGAAATTAGATCCGGGGCTTCTAGTGTCTTTCTACAGCAGATGATAAAACAAAAAGGCGATTGGATTCAAGGTTAAGTCATGGTCACGTCGAGCTGAACTCGCAGAAGGACGGAGATTGACAATGTGCGGGGCAGCGCGCTCCTTTGGGTCAAGGCGCTCCTGCCAGCGGAGCAGCAGCGTGGAGCTTAACCCAGACGAATGCGGACTACCGAGCCCCGGGCGCCTAGAGGTGCCGCCGGGCCACGCCCCACGTAGCCAGCGCGGGAGCCGGAGGACGTCAGCGGTTTGGCAAGTCGCCGACCAATGGGCGGGAAGCCACTCCCCTGACTCGGCCGTGATTGGCTCCCAGCTTGGAGGCGGGGCGGTTCTGGGGGAGTGTCTCGCGGAGCTGTGCGGCAGCTGGGGGCCTTCGGGGTGAGGGGGTACGACCTGGGCGCCCCGGGAGGAGACAGCGGGCGGCTCCGGTGCCGCCTCGGGAAGCCCGGAAACCTGCCTGGTGGCTGCCCAGGGCAGAGACCGGAGGAGGAAGGCGCAGGGACGGGTCCCCGCCCCTCGCGCTCCGGATGGATGTGCCCGGCCCGGTGTCCCGGCGGGCGGCAGCGGCGGCAGCCACTATGCTGTTGCGCACCGCGCGCGTCCCGCGCCAGTGTTGGTTCGTGCCCACCGCGTTGCTCTGCGCCTACGGCTTCTTCGCCAGCCTCAGGCCGTCCGAGCCCTTCCTGACGCCCTACCTGCTGGGCCCGGACAAGAACCTGACACAGAGGGAGGTACGCTTGGCGGGCGCGTGTGTGCGGTGCAGATGTGCTGGCCCGGGTGTGCGGACGCGTGGTCGCGGGTGTGCAGGCGCGTGGTCGCGGGTGTGCAGGCGCGGTGCGCGGCCCAGGAGTGCGGGCCTGGGTGTGCGGGCCAGTTGTGTGAGTGTGTGGGCCCGGGTGTGCCGGTGCAAGTGTGCGAGACCCGATATGCAGTGCGCTATGCAGATGCGGGTGTGCGGCTCAAGTGTGCGGGCCAGTTGTGCGAGTGTGCGGGCCCGGGGGCGGGGGAAGCAGGACGCAGGTGCAGGTGTGCGCATGTGCAGATGCGAGTCTGTGGCCCAGTTGTGCGGCTCAGCTGTGCGACCAGGTGCCCCGACCGCCGTGTGAAGGCCCACGTGTGTGAGCTGGAATGTGGGCCCAGGTGTGCTCCCCAGGTGTGTACTCGGACACACCATCCAGGGGTTGTCAGGAAAGGCTCTCGAGCTGCCTAGGCAGCTGGAGCAGGGTTCTGACTCGCTAGTGGGAAGGCTGCTGCGCGCTCTGCCGGGGCGCCACGCTAAGTCTTGCTACTTTTCTGCGCTCCTGTAACTTAGCCTGGCCCTTCTCACACTGGTCCACAGTTTGGGGCGGGGGCGGGGGGTGGGGATCCAGAGCAATATTTAGATTAAAAAGTGAAAACAGCCAAAGCTGAACTTTGGACACGGTGTAAGTTTAGTAAATATTTGTTCACCAGTAGTAGGAAATCAAATGCTGAGTAGCCCCCGCTCTTCAGAATCTTCCCTCTACCTGCAGCAGCCTCTTCCCACCCCCAACCCGATTTTGTTGACCTTTGACAGGATGGAAGTACTCAAATAAGGAGACTACAGGACTGGAAACCATCATCTCAATTTGTCTTGATTTCTAATTGGGTGAGGTTCTGTTCAGGAGATGCTGACCTTCCCCTCTTGAAGCCCCACCTCCTGGGATAAAAACATACTTGGATGGCGTCACATTACATCACTTAATTGTAGTTTGTCTTGCATCCCGTTGCCTCACAGATGTTAGTTTCGCTCTGTAACTACCTTTGAAAGTTTCTCTTCCACCTTGATGGTCAGGGTAGTTAAGAGTACATAGTCCATGACCCAAAACATCTTGATAATTGATTTTTCCCTGGATAAGGATTTATAAGTACCTCAGAAGTGTGTGCATTTTAGAAATGCGTTTAACTTTTAAGTCAATCCCAACACTATTATTTTGCCAAAGAAAGACATTGTACTACT
Organism: Solenodon paradoxus; assembly: GCA_004363575.1. Lineage (NCBI taxonomy): Eukaryota > Metazoa > Chordata > Mammalia > Eulipotyphla > Solenodontidae > Solenodon > Solenodon paradoxus. The sequence continues at coordinate 134,085 of RJWH01002308.1, forward strand.
TAAATAATTAATACAGGTGCACCTTGGTGGCTTAGCAATAAGTCTGCAGCTTCCAGTTGGCACGAGCCACATAACTCCCAAGAACCCAGATTTGGGTTAGAGACCTGGGCTAGAGGGAACAACCAAGATGAACAACTAAATAATATAAATACTTCTTCCAGTTATCTCTTCCTTCCTGCCTGCCTGCTTAGCTACTTGCCTTCATTCCTGTCTGCACTTTAAAAAAAAAAAATCTTTAAAGAAAGAATTAATACAGTTCCTTAATATAAATATTAACTTAAAAAGGAATTAGACCCACGGTGCTACTGGAAAACCCAAAGACAGCACCCTCTCCCTTGAAAAGGACAAGGGGAGAAAGTTAAGCTGGCAGTCATTACTGTTGTAGCTTTTCTGTGCCTACTTTTCCTCCCACCTCCCTACCCAGTTGCTATGAAATACTTCCAACTGTTTAAACGCCTCGTTTGAGTAGCAACTGAGTGTCTCCTGCATAACAGGTCAGAGCAGGATGTAATTACTCACAGTTCAGCGTGTGGTGTTGCTCCATTTTCAAGGGCACTTATTAGGGTTAAAGTCAGTGTGAATCCTGAGTTGAGAGTTTCTTAGAGTTCACTGACCTCGGATCTTCTATTGCTTCTTCTTCTTTTTTTTTTTTTTTTCTTTTTTTTTAAGGAAAGTTTCTGGCCAGAATGAAGTTGACCAAAGGCAGCCAGGCAGAAAAAGACAGGAGGAAGAAGCATTTTATTTTACTTCAGTTGTACATCTTGGTTGTTTCCCCACCCCCCAACCCCCTCTGGATGAGAACCCGGGTCCTTGAGATGTATGTAGACTGCATGCCATTGGAGGCTGTGGACTTATCTACTAAACCACCAGGGCACTGGCTCTTCTATTTCTTAAGGAGCAGGCCACATAGGACTGTGATAGTTACTCATTGCCTCTATGAGTGTTAATATCAGTTACAAACAGTAATAATGTGGAAAGGGCCAACTCTGGTGAACAGAAAGATATTACAAGATGAACATCACTGCAGTGAGTAGGAGAAGAATTCTGGAGATGCAAACAACCCCTAAACCTGCAGTGTACCTGCTGAATCAGAAAGGAGGGGGTTGTGAGCTGCTAACAAAGAAGTTTTCATGTGCTCTGTCGTGTGATCTGCACAGTGTGCACCTTGCCTGCCTGAGGAACACACTCCCGGTGTTGATATTTGAAAAGCCTGTCTCTTTTGTCGCATGCCCTGGCAGAGGGGTGCTGTGTGATGTGCCCTATCTTATTAGAAGTCTCCCCAGAGTGACTGATGTGGTCAGGAGACAGAGGAGCGAGAGGAGAGTGCCAGGCCCAGCAAATATTTGCTGATTGTGTAACCAAAACACAACACGCTTGTGTTATTGAAAATCAGAGGAAGGGCCTGGGAAGCGGTATCGTCTATGTCTGAGGATCTCGGCATCACTGCTGATTTGCACAGTAGAGCTCTGTTTGCTCTCCATGGACCGTAGGTTTGCTTGAATCTCTAAGAGCTGAAAGGAAAGGGGCCATCTGTTCTCCTTGACTGAGTGGTCCCTTTCAGCAGTGAATAGCTCAATAAAAAACTTATTACATGTTTAGGCAGATGTGAAGTCCTGGCCAGTGACATTCAGGTTTAGCTTTTATTTCCCCCTAGAAAACTGTAGCAGGAAGAAGCTATTGTTAACCAAGTCCAAAGCCAGAGGAGGGGAAAAAGCACTCTTTCCTCTAACTTTCTACTTTCAAGGGAATTTTTCTTAGATTTCAAGAAAAATGTTAACTTGTTTTAGGTACTGCCTTGTTTTAAGCAGGTTAAAAGTTGACTATTGAAAGCCAAACTTTTAATAAAAGACAACTCACTATCTCCCTGACATTTTTTATCCTTTCATCTTTTTAGCATGACATTCACTACCCTTGGAGTGCCCTAATGGAGTTGCGGTTAGGTCCATCACCTCTGGTTGCTACAAGCCACTTGCATCCTAAGGACCCAGGTTCACATGCCAGGGCTGGGGGAAACAACTAAAAACCAAGATGAACCACTCAATAAAACAATGCTTCTTCCTCCTCCCTCTCCCTGCTGGCCTGCCTACTCACCTTTATTCCTGCCTATGCTTTTCTTTAAAAACAAACAAAAGTGCCTCCTGGCCTGCCTGATATTTAGCACTTTACAGAATTTGACTCTTACCTCCTGAGCAGCCTTGTCTTCTGCTATTATCCTCTTTCCCTGGCTCCTTCCATACACCCACGCTTCATCCACACTTGTATTCAGTCATAAATCCGGCATACTCACAGGCCTGTACTCAAAAGTACGATATGTGCTTGGAATGACCTTCCATACATATTTGTGGGTTCCTTTCTCATTCTTCTGCATTTCTCATCCTTCAAACTGCATCTCAGCACTCCCAAATTCTCCATCTCCCTTATCAGTGACATATGTTCCTATGTTCCTGACCAAGTTCAGAACTCCTGGAGAGTGGAGGCTTTATTCTATTCTTTATTTTATTTCATTTTATTTTATTTTGGTAATCTTCATCCAGCTTGAAAACAATGTTGTGCAAATAAGTGCTTATTAGCAAGTTTAATTGAAACTTGATTCTAAAATAAAGTTTGTGTCTGAATTAGAGCTTAAAACTGAGCAAACTGAATGTGCCCTGGTGAAGCAATGGTTGGGTCAGTTGCTTCCAAAGGAGCAGGTCACAACTCCTGGGTTCTAGTTCTGATCCAGGAGGAACCAACCAGGGTGAACAACTAACATAAAAATAAAGCTGTTTCTTTCTCCTCTTGCTTCCTGCTTGACTGCCTGCCTTCATTCCTGCCTGCACCTTTCCTTAAGAAAAAAAAGGAACTTCTGTTTCCCTTGACTTTTTGCATCTCAGAAGAAAACACAAAGCAAGCTCTGACCCAGAGAGTTATGAAAGTTATCTCAAGAAATGGTTCCCTTGGCTGAGGTGGCTCAATAAGAAGACAGTATGGACAGAGATTCTATAATCTGTATATTTTTGCACGTAGAATGGTTCCCTTCAAGACTCAGCGTCTCCATAAAGAACTACCTTCTGATGCAACAACTTGGTGTCCTTTTGGAGACTAAGGTCAAGGTTCCTCATTTGTAGACTAGAGTTGATGACAGCATTTGCCTCTTAGGATTGTTGTTGGGGTTAAATGAAATAAAGTAAAATGGTCAGCTCAGCAGTAGAGACTTGCTATTATAATATTGATAATAGTGTGAGAGAAACATGCATCTTGGTTGATTTCCTAGGAGAAAACTCACAAATTTTTATTTAGAATTAGTCTAGTCTTGCCATCCCACCACATCCCCTATTTGCCTTTTGTTTTGTTTTTGTTTTCACTTGGCATTGCAAGTTGGGCAGTGTTACTTCATCTTCATGCTCTAAACTGTGGTTTTCTGTGAGGAGCAGAATTAGACTCATGAGTGGAAATGCCTTCAGTTGAGAAGTAAAAAGATGACATCTGTACAATGACAACTTGGCAGTTGATTGCTGGGCGACAACTATTTTTGGAAAGGATGGCACATGTGTGGGTATAGACAGTCTTACTGGAATGAAGACCTCCCCAGGGAAGGTCTGGACAGTGAATGAAGGTGGATCTTGGAGGAAGCAGTAGAGTCATTTTAAAGGAAAGATTTGATGGCTGCTAGTTCTGGGGTAGTGTTTTGGGAAAATCGGAAGGTGAAGAAACATTCTGAGTCAAAAGGAGGCTATAGTTTCAAACTTCAGAAGACTCGGAGAGTATCTGTAAAGTCACGGGCAAAAACAGACCATAAGGTCTCTCATGGGAGCACAAGTGGGAAGAGCCTGAGCAGAGCCTCCGCTCCTCCCAGCTTTCATTGCTTGTGTCTCTGAGAGGGGGTGCTGGCGACACGCTGCCCCTCCCTTGCTACAATGCCCACACTCTGGAGTCGGAATCAGCACTTCAGTTCTCCAGTACTTTATGCACACATTCACATGCCAGACCAAGTGGAGGTTACCCAGTGATTTCCAAACACAAATTAGACCAAAATTCATCCTGTTGAAACTACTAGACCAATCACTTTTGCTATTTGGTCCGTGGGAAAGCAGAAAGCTAGTCTGGAATATATTTCAGTTTTCGTTTTACTTTTTGAGCTGTGCTCTGCACTCGCGAAAGATTTTGCAGCGATTGCTCACATCATTTCCTCTGAAATTTTAAAACAATGATCCCAGTTTACACATGAATGCACGGAGATGTACTTGAGAGTTAGAAAGTGACCCTGGGTTTAGAGTCAAAACTCAGGATGAGATTGCTTCCTTGCAAACTATTCAGCATGTTAGCAAGACTCACTTCCAGAAAGCACTTAAAATCGGGGCCGCTGATCCAGACTTTGGAATAATCATTTAGAAAGCGAGCTATGGTACACCCTGGTGGCCTCGTGGTTTAGTCCTCTGCAGTCCACATACATCCAAGGGAAAAGTCTCCTTTAATGACTGTTAATAGATATAGGGGAGGGCTGTCCAATTAATAGAGTTATATAGTCCCAGGGGCGTCTGTTTTCAGCTTCCAGCCTCTCATCTTAAGACCTGTGAGTAAATAAAGCAGAGTAAGTAACTCCCATGTATTCTCTCATTTAATCCTTTACCTAGCCCGCGGTGGCCATCCTGTCCCTCCCTTACTGATAATGGAGGTTAAGGCCAAAGGGAACTTTTATGTCTACAGTCAGACAGCAAATGATAAACTGAAATTCCAACTGGGGTCTCTAGGATTTCAAACTTATTTGACAGATTATTTTTACTAGCTCCTCATTCAAAAATATATTTTAAAAAACAACAGAAACTGTTATTTTTCATGTTATAAACAAGCCAAAAAGAAGGACATCAAAGTTGCCTCTTCCCCTACCTTCCACATGGCTATTCTGTCAAGACTGTTGGACGGACATGCCCTGTCTACCTCCAAAGAAATGAAGCCGGCTAGTTGAGCAGTCGGAAGAGGACTTTGTATGGTTTTCAAGACATTGATGAAGCCGGGTGTCTTCCAAAAAGTATGCTGGTTATGAGTTAGGTTATGTGAATGAATGTGCTTCCACCTTAAAGAGCCTATAAGGCAATGCTTCTCCACTCCGGCTCATATTAAAACATCCTGGAGGCTTTTAAAAGATGCTTGTGACTTTGCACCAGAGCTGGGAGATGTGCAGCCATGGTGAAGAAGCGGTGCTGTGCGTTAACTGGGGAGACAGACACAAAGATGTATCAAGAGAACTTTTTTTTTTTAAGGAAAGGTATTTGCAGGAATGAAGGCAGTAGGTAGAAAGAGAGATGAAGAAGAGACACTTTATTTAATTTAGTTGTTCATCTGGGTTGTTCCTCCCTACTCTGAGTTACGAGCCTGGGTCCTTGGGATATATGTGAACTACACCCAGTGAATTTATCCACTAGACTGCTAGGGCATAGCCAGGGAGCTTTTATGTTCTGATTTAAGCACTGTCAACTCCAGCAGTCTTCCAGGATGAGGAGCGCTTTGAAGTAGACCTTGATAAATGGAAGGATTTTATTAGGGAAAATTTAAATGATGGGTTGGAAAAAGGAAAGTGTATTCTAAACAAAATCAATATTGTTGTCGCGATTTCTTTGATGGACAAGGCAGAAGTATTTGAGATGTTGGTGAGTTGATTTATAAGAATAAATCGTTATGTGTTTTCAGTTTGATATCACTGATGGACTTTATCCTTTCTCTCCCAGGTGTTCAATGAAATTTATCCAGTATGGACTTACTCTTACCTGGTGCTGCTGTTCCCCGTCTTCCTCGCCACCGACTACCTCCGGTACAAACCTGTCATTCTGCTGCAGGGACTCAGCCTCATTGTCACGTGGTTCATGCTGCTGTATGCCCAGGGACTGCTGGCCATCCAGTTCTTGGAGTTCTTCTACGGCATCGCCACAGCCACGGAGGTGGCTTATTACTCGTATATCTATAGCGTGGTAGACACGGGCATGTACCAGAAGGTCACCAGTTACTGTCGAAGTGCCACCCTGGTGGGCTTCACAGTGGGTTCTGTGCTAGGGCAAATCCTCGTTTCAGTGGCAGGCTGGTCTCTGTTTAGCCTGAATGTCATCTCTCTCACCTGTGTTTCTGTGGCTTTTGCTGTGGCCTGGTTTCTGCCTATGCCGCAGAAGAGCCTTTTCTTCCACCATGTTCCTGTCACCTGCCAGAGAATGAATGGCATCAAGGTACAACATGGCGGCATTGTCACCGACACCTCAGCTTCTAACCACCTTCCTGGGTGGGAGGACATTGAGTCCAAAATCCCTCTTCACGTGGAGGAGCTTCCCATGGAGGAGCCGGTAAGTGTAGCCTTAAATGTCTTCAGGTTGCTTCTCTGAGGTCTAGACAGATGGTGACAAAACAGATAGGAGGTCCCCTCTTACTAGGCCTGTACTGTATTCATTCGGATTCAGGTTTGATCTTGAATTGATTCATTGGTTTACTCAGTTCATGACTCAAGGGAAGCTTGATAATATATTAGGGATGAAAAATATATTTCCCCTGGAGTGAATGAATGACCTCCAAAGTTAGACTGGCACAGCCTGAGATTGCTCATGTCAGAAACATCTCAGATTGCGGGGGCTCTCTTCATTTTCTCTCCCAGGTACTTGGTGTCTAAAGAAAGCACTCAGAAAAGTTTTTCTAAGTGAATAACTGACATGATTCCAATATGTAAATAATGATTATGTATTTCTAGTTTCTGAATGGAAGCCCAAAGTATTGAGGCTAGGAAGTCATATTCTGTACCAGAAGTTATATCTAGTAGTTTCAAATGGTCATTTGCTGAAGTGGGGTCAAACAGGCAGACAATCACAAGAAGAAGATTTAAGATGATAGGAAATGTATGTTAAAAGTGTAACTGTGAAATTGTCTCTTGGGGTGTAGCCTAGTGGCTCAGGTGCTAAGCCAGTGACTGGGGTGTGGACCATGTAAAGCTCAAGGATCCAGGATGGACATATAGGTCCAGGGAAACAATCAAAATAAAAGTGTTCCCTCCTCTCTTTCCCTTTTTCCCTCCCCCTATTCCCTCATTCTTCTTCTGCCTTCTTTTTCCTCTCTTTAAAAAAAAAAGAAAGAAAGAAATTGTCTCTTGGAAGAGAGAGGGAGAGGTTGGCGTCAGAATAGTTCATCCATCCATTAGCTCTGGCCTGGAAGACTATTTGTCTCTTTTTTTTGTAAGAGCTTTTAATCTTTGGATCAACTTGTAAGCTGTGAGAGGCAAGGTTCATACCAACCGTGCTGAATTAATCTTAGCTTTGCTGGGCTGTATTTGGAAATAAGCTGATTAACATTCCAGCTTTGCCAGCAGCCTGGCAGACGGTGGTGTCCGCTCCATCACTTTATGTCTGGTTGAGAGCAAAGAACCAACATGAGCAAAGTCTCTGGCTCTCCGTCTGGATTCAACCCAGGTTGTTTCAGTGCGGCATCTAATGTCTTCATTGAAAGTTACTCTTTTTTCCCTACTCCTTCTCTGGTTACTGGTTGAAATTTCAGTTATCACCCTAAAGAGTCTGGTAACACTCATCATGACACTGACTTTGATTGATAGAACACTTGGGGTAGCTTCAGTCAGAATGATCAGGGATTCCTATCAATGAGATGCTGATTCGTTCACAGTGTGTGAGGTGATGTTGGGGGTTGGGGGAAGGAAGGAATATATTCTTTGCTAGCTCTCATGTAGTCAAAACTGAAGGACCTTTTAATACCTGTTTCAAATGTGGTAAAATGGCATTAGCTAAAATTAATGTGTATATAAACAGATATAACACACAGCACATGCACATCTATATATGTACATAGATATAAACATTACATGTATTTTAACATATTTACCATAGTTCTAAAGATTTTTATGGACCACAGAGTTTTAAACGTTGTTGAACATGAGTAAGAAATAGAGTAAGGAACACATTTTACAAATCGATCAGTAAATGCGTAGGTATATATAGCTTCTGTACATAGATATAACTGGAACAGAAGTTTTACAAAACACATTCCATTCAATTAATTTTTTATAATGCAGATCACAGTTCATTTGGTCGCTTTTATTACCTGCCATTGAATTGTGGCCTGCAGTTTAAAAACTGTCCTGGCACCGCCGGGCGACCTAGTGGTGTCGTACACTGGATGGGGTTCACACACATCCCCCGGTCCCCCATTTCAAGGCCCAGGACCCAGGAGGAGCAACCAAGATGAACAACTGAGTAAAATCAATTGAGTGCTTTTTCCTTCTCTCTCTTTGCCTGCCTACTCACTTTCCTTTCCTGCCTGCACTGTTCCTCTTAAAAAACAAATGTCCTAGGCCAACTTGAACCTTGTTTCTAGACTTGTGTGATGTCCATACTTGACTTGCTGAAGAATTACAGCATTTTAGAGTTAGACCAAACATAGTTTAAGAGCCTGTATGAGGTCCACTTCCATCTACATTTTGGCCCATAAGGTGCTTCCCGGGGTGACAGGATGGTCAGAACCGTCAGGGTGGCTGCAGTGGGGTGAGATTTAGGATTCGGGTCAGTTCCATGACGTCCTTGGCTCTGCAGCTGGCACTGCAATACCTGTGTGACTGTTTTTTACTGACAGCTTTGAAGGAAAGTCAGAATATGGATATTGGGGGTCACAATGTCATGGACGTTGACAGAGCCCGTAATTAACTATCACTCATAATTGTGGCAATTAGGTCATAGCAGGCAGAGTAGGCAGATGAGTGAGTGTGGAATTTCCCTGGTTTTAGAGATCAGGGAAGTAGAGTCAAAATGGTCAAATTTCACAAGTTACCTGGGTCTCTGGGAGTTTGAGGGGCACAGGGCCTGAGGTTACAGGAAGAAGAACCATCAGAGCCTCTGATTATCTTTCCACAGAGGGGACTGAGCTCAGATGTGCTGGGCTTATCTACACCTGCTTTATTTTAAGTTGCTCCTCCAGGAGCAATGATGTCAAGTACATCATTAAAAATAAGGTAAGATCAACCCATTGTGTAGCTTAGGCCAAAAATATAATGAATACCCGTTAACTGAGTGCTGCTCTGGTCCAGCAAACAGCACTTTCCAGGGCAGTGAAAGTTCCCTAACTCGGAGGGAAAACAGCAGGAATGTGACATTGACCATAAGTTTGTTAATAAACATTTGCTTAATGTTTTCTTGAAAAGCTATACTTTTATTCGTAGGGTAGCACTTCTTACTGTTGGGGGGGAGAGAGAAGAGGGGGGAGGGGGAGGGTGGGGAGAGGGGAGAGAGAGAGAGAGTTCTAAAAGGCACCCACAACAGCAAAATGAATGTTTCTGTTTGTACTTGTCATTTCTAGCAGCATGATGTAGTAGTGGATTTTGACGACAGAAAATAAGTTTAAACCCCAGTTCTAGTGTTCACTAGCAGGGTAATCTTGGGCAAATTATGTCATTTTTTTCTTTTTAAAAAAAATTTTATTGAAGGAATGTTGCATCATAAAATCATGTGGACTAATAATTTATTGTCGTGAATCAACATGTATATAATTCATTAAGTTCACCGCCAGCTGTCCAGTACTTTGCTGAATTCTCTGGGATTTTGTTTCCTGAGTCATACATCCGCCCTCTAGAGTTATTTCAAATATGAAAAGAGTGTACTGTAAAACTTACAAAGTAGATACCCAATACATGGTCCTTTATGTTATTATGTTATCATCAGACATGAGTGGTCAGGAATAACTGTATTCACTGCAGAGATTTATTCTCAAGGTTATAAGTCATCTTTCATTCCCCACCTTGATTTTAGTTACTGTTCATGAAATACGTCACTAGAATCCGGCATTCGTTCCGTCACTGATTCTTTTTCTCTGAGATAGGCTGTTCTTACAGGTAGACACTGTTAGACCAGAGGGTCACGAAGCTTTCCTGAGCTCTAGAATTTTGAGTTCTATGAGCTGATTGAGCTGAAGATCATTTTTTTTTTTGCTTCTCAGGCTTGACATGAACAACGTTTCCTATCCAGTTCCCCCAAAATGTGGGAGCCCCTACTCATTATCATAGAAGTGGTTTCATTGCAGTCATCAGCCCCAAACTTACATCTTCACAGCTTAGGTATTAAATCCCAGTTTCCCCTCCCTTATACTCTGCTACTGTATGTAGAAGAAAATCCGAAGTTCCCATCATGATCTACAGGACCCCATATGAATCTGGACCCTTGCCAACCTCTCGAAACTCCTCTTACTATTATGCTCTCTGGAACATTAACCTAAAACACCAGCTGTTGCCACTTCCAAAAAACTCAGACAGGGCTGCTCTTCTTTCTGACGTGCAGAGCTGGTTCCTCCTGTCACTCAGATCTCAGTTCAGACCTCAGCTTTCCAGAAGGTCATGCAGGACCCTTAGTGATCATTGCTTCTCCACACCACAGTGCTTGCTAGCTCATCCCCCTGCACGATCTGTCTACCGTATTAACCCTACTGTGAGCCCTCTTGTCTGTGAGCTTATCATCCTTCTGTTTACTAAAATCAAAGCTTCATGAAAGTAGGGCCTTTCTTTTAGTCAATTGATTGTTACTGATTTTTAAATACCCTCACATATACCTTTCTCTATGCTTTTGTTCGTATTTTCTTTGTCTGGAATGTTCTTGTATTTCTCCATTCAAATATTTATCTATCTCCCAAATTCTGTCTCAGGCACCAATTATCTGTGATATGGGTTTTGTTTTCTTCTCCTTTCCTTGAAACCAGGTGTACATTATTTGTCCCCATAGGTTAAGGCTCACTCCAGATGTTTACATATAGAATAGCCCTAGCTAAGGAGATGATGACAGTCATCCTTTCATCATAAAAATGTTTTTATGTATAGCAAGAGTTAGTATCAGGATAGTGCCCTTTAAAAGCACTGAATGAAATATAAGCAAACTTATTCTTAAAGATGTCCATCCTCACCTTTGGTTTGATTAAAAGTATATCTCCCCTTGAATGTAACTGGGCTGAGAAACAAAGTGGCATTTAACTTGATATTGCAAACAGCAAGCCATGTTTACTAAAGGTTCCAGTTAAAGGAGTAGGCTGACCCATCACCAGATGAATGGATAAAGATGTGGTATATATGCAGTGGAATACTATACAACCCCTAAAAAGATGAAATCCTGTCATTTGCGACAATATGGATGGAATAAGGGGGAATTATGATCAGTTAAATAAGTCAGAAGGAGAAAGACAAATACCAGATGATCTCACTCATCTGTGGAATATAAAAGAATAGACAAAACAAAAACCAACTCATGAGCATTGACAATAGAACTGAGGTTACCAGCAAAGAAGGAGTTTGAGGTGGGAAGTAATGGTGTGTCCAATGGACAGTGGTGGAGGACTATTGTACTTTGGTCATGGGCAGAGCATGTTATCATATATTTGACAAATGGTGAACCAGCACATATGGGCTTTATTGAGTTATCTCAATAAATATTTTATGACAGATTAGAAAGGAGAATAAAAAAGCAAAGCAAAGAACAGACTAAACAAAAACCAACTCTTGGACATTATCAATATAACTGAGAGTACCAGTACGGAAGTAGGTAGGGAGGTGGGTGGGGTTAAGTGGTGGTGGGGTCTAGTGGACAGTGGTGACGGACAGTTTGGGTGACAAGCAGGCCATGTTGTCATGTGTCTGAGGAAGAGGGAACCTGCACATAGGAGCTTATAATTTGTAGAGCAGAGTTACCTCAATAATACTAATTTTTTTTTTTTTTTTTTAAAGGATAAGGCTGACAACAGGGGGGAGTAATCATTGTTTAACTGGTGGTTCTTGTGTCTTGTAAGATATGTGGCCTCCATCCAGCGCATGTTGCTGTCATCGATGTCACTGGTCTGTGACTGGCTCTCATTAGACATCTTTGCTCTTCCGCGCTGCTTCATAGTCAGACCCCCTTTGGATTCTCTCCTTTTGCCTTTCCATTACCATGTACCAAGAAAGGAAAGAATCCTGTGTTCTGGGCAAGGCTCAGGACTTAGGACAAGTTGTCATGATCCCTGACCTTTGATTCATTCATTCAGAGTCAGCAGTGTCTCACAGGTGTCTGGAATCTGTTGACTTCTTGGCATAGTCTTGGGAAGGTGCATAGTCCTGTAAAGTCTTGACTCACTGGGTTATAAACTCAGTAGCTCTATTACTTCATTGTAATAGTAATGTTTCCTATTGTCTAAATATTGGGTAATATGAAAAGGATAAGGAAGAAAATTAAAGTTGCTAATGACCCCACTGCCCGGAATAGCTGCTTATATTTTGATCTCGTTCCAGGATTTGTATCTTAGCAGTCATTCTTTGATGATCCTGTCGGTTTTAAGGATTCTTGCTGATGGACTCTTAACTGAACAGTGACTGAAATGGGTTACTGGTTGTGGCCACTGTGCAGGGAGATGTGGGATGTCACTTCCCTTTAACTGAAGCCTTCAATCTCTGACCATCTTTCTACCTCTGTTTTGTAAACAGTGCAGCCTTTGCTGGGTTGATGATCAACAGCTGTGCTAATATTTACAGAACCTTTAAAAAAAAAACTGTATGAGAATGTGTTCTCTCCCAAGAAGGGATAAATGTGAGTGTGAAGAAGTCCACATGTAGACGTCTATTTATAAACACATATGTTGCCGGGACTGGGGGCCAGCGGCTAAGGACAAAGAAAGAATTTTTAGGTGTTTTGCATCGGTGTAACTCAGTTTGCTGAGGACGAGAAGAGACAGCACGGATGAAAAACCCCATGGGCCAGCAGAAAGCTGCCGGGTATATAACTGGGGAGGGGTTTCTCAGGCACACTTATTGACATTCTAGAATAAGAAAGGTGTGCTTTAAATATCAAGGACTAGAGGAGTCCTAGCCATAGGAGTTTCAAGTGAGACAGGCAGGGAAGACATTCTGTGAAGCTTTCCAGGAGTCTGTCCCTGGCTCAGGTTGTCTTGAAGGAATTTTATGGGTTTGTGTTCCGGGGTGCTCGCTCTGCTCTGTACTGTCTGCTTCCACGCTGCCTCGAAAGTTTGCAGAAGTGTTAGATTGCATCCATGCAGCATCCCTGTAAGCTTTCCCTCAGCATGCATGCGTTTCTCTTAAGGAAATAAGCAGCTGGGTTTCACAAGGTAAAAACCAGCCCCCTATAGAACAGTCTCTACAATGGTTTCTGTACAGTTGGCTCCTTGAGGCTTGAGCTTTGTTCCTTCTCGTGGCAGGAAGCCCGGCCTGACCGTCTCCTGGTGCTGAAGGTGCTGTGGAATGACTTCTTGATGTGCTACTCCTCACGCCCCCTGCTCTGCTGGTCCGTGTGGTGGGCCCTCTCCACCTGCGGCTATTTCCAAGTGGTCAACTACACCCAGGGCCTGTGGGAGAAGGTGCTGCCCTCCCGGCAGGCGGCCATCTACAATGGGGGCGTGGAGGCGGTGTCCACCTTGCTGGGTAAGCCAGGGGGGGTGACCGGGGCCCTGGCGGTGGAGACAGCCGTCTTCAGAAACTCCAAGGAATGATTGCTTTCTTCTCTAACTTAGTAGTACTGTGACTTAACAGGCTTGAATTCTTTATAACCTGTGGCAAAACCAGCATGTTAATTTGTTTGAAAGTAATGAATGGCTTTCTTATCCACATTTCATCCATCTCAGTATTTACCGAGTGGTTTTGCCCCTGGATGTGAAACTTGGAGTAGCAGCGGTATACAACAGTTGATCTCAATGGCTGCTCTCTATTGGGTGTTAAAATGTGTTTTTCTCAGACTTTATATACACAGTCATCCTCTCTGACTGGGGATTTTGTTTTCTAAGGTTTCATGTACCTGTGCTCCAAAAATATCACATACAGCAAGGGATTCTGAAAGAGAGACAGCACATTCACATTATGTGTGTCATGCTTTAGTGTTTAATCATTCTATTAATAGTCATTGTTACTGATCTTTCACTCTGACCAGTTTGTAAAGTAAACTTTATCATAGGTTTGTGTATCTGGGGGAAACACAGGGTGTTTGCCATCCACGGTTTCAAACATCCACTGGAACGCCTTGGAACATACCCCCTCACTGGCTAAAGGGGAGCTGTTGTCTTAAGTCCGTCTTCCCAGGGTTCCTGAGATAGGTGCAGCTGCTCTCCCCATATTCCAGTTAAGGAACAGATGGGTTGATGGTAAGTAGCAAAGTTGAGATTGAACTCAGGCCAGGTGACTTCAAAGCCTGTGTTCTTAACATTTTAACCCTTTTTATCGACCTACCTCATCAGTTGGTTGGAAGACTTTACATGCTTTCTGCAAACAGTCAGACCTCTGCTGGAACTTAGAAAACACTCCATACGGTTTTGCTGTTGTTGTCATAATCATTAGAGCAGAAGGCAGCAGTGCCCCTTTGTCATGTTCTAAACTGCTCCTCAGGAAGAGAGCAGACCTGTCTGTGGGTGGACAAGCTAGGACGGGCTCTTCATGACTCGGCCTGTACGTCAGCCTCAAGCCTTTTGCCTCAGTGACATCCCCGAGTCCGTGACCTTTCCCGTCTCCTCCCAGCTGCCCCAGTTCAGTCCCTCACCATCTCTCCGTGCTCCATCTAATTTGCTTCATCATGTCCAAAATGCTCTGCCTGTCTTCCCAGGTCCTCCTCACTCTTGGACGCCCTACCCTCTTGTTAAGATTAAAGTTTTTTTAATGGGATCATTGAAGGCAAGTTCTAAATTTATCAAAATAGTATTAGTTGAGCCAAATAATGAGGTCCTTTCCTCCTTTTCTCTTTCCAGGTGCCGTAGCTGTGTTTGCAGTTGGTTACATGAAAATATCCTGGTCGACTTGGGGAGAAATAACGCTGTCTCTGTTTTCCCTGCTGATCGCCGCCGCCGTGTACGTCATGGACACGGCTCGGAACATCTGGGTGTGCTACGCCTCCTACGTCGTCTTCAGAATCATCTACATGCTGCTTATCACCATCGCAACGTATGTGTTTTGATTCTAAGAAGCTTTAGGAAAAGTTGTGACAGGATAAACCTTTTGGTTTCTTTACAAAGAAATTAAAATGTTTACTTAAGGAGCAAGTAGGAAGAAGTGTGTTGTTTCTGCATGATCAGGGAGCAGTGCGTAAATATCATTCCCTTGTTTACCTTTTCTTACCATTTTCACACGTTCGCATGAGATTTACATCATTTCACACAAAATGCTTCTCACTGGGTTGGGAAGGGATTTGGGAGTGAAAAAAAAAAAAGGGAGGAGCTGCTCATCACACCTTAAAAATTGTCGACTTGGTGAGTCCTGGTGGAGCAGCAATTAAGTCGGTCTCTGAAGGAGCAAGCCACATACCCCTGGGTTCAAGTCCCGTGCCCAAGGGGGAAAGCAATCCGTGTGAACAACTAAACAGAAATTAAAAAAAATAAAGATGTTTTTTCCTCTTCCTGCTTGCTTGCCTGCTCCCCTTCATGCCTGCCTGCACCTTTCTTTTTTTTTTTTTTTAAAAAAAAAGAAAGATTGCAGCATGCTTGGCGGCTCAGGCGTTAAATCTGGTTCCAGTGTTGTCCACGTAAGGACCTGTGTTATAACCCGGGGTCAGGGGGATTGACCAGCATGAACAACTAACCAACTAAATGCTTCCTCCTCCTCTCTTCCTGCCTGCCTGCCTTCCCTCATCTTAAAAAAAAAAAAAAAAAAAAGCTGCAGCTACCCTGGAAGTAATTCTTATCCATTCAGTCACTTTTTATTTCTTTTTTAAGTTTTCAGATTGCGACGAACCTCAGCATGGAACGCTATGCCCTCGTGTTCGGGGTGAACACCTTCATCGCTCTAGCATTGCAGACTCTGCTCACTCTAATTGTGGTCGATGCCAGAGGCCTCGGCTTAGACATTACCACTCAGGTAAGATTTCTGTTTTGGCGTGACAGATATGGTGGCTTGATCAGAGTGACGGAAGTGGAGCAGACTTAACGAAGGAAAATTCAAAGAGTATAGACAGATCAAAATGAAAAGTGTCCCCGTCTTCAGCCATCTGCCATGCTTAGATCTTTTGCACCTGAAGGATGTTGGGACCATCCCCCTTTTAATAAGACCATGTGCTTTTCTCCGTGTAATTACTCAGCCCAGTAGGGTTGAGAGTTAATATTGGTTCCTTCTAGGCCAAACTCTTCTGCTGTCTTATCCATTGTTTCCCTCCATTTTTAATTCTGTGCATGGAATGCTGGATCCCATTTTTCAGATGCCCTGATTCATCGTACAGCTCTCTCAAGTCTCCTCCCTTCTTTATTTAGAAGTTCCCTTCACCCACATACCAGGTGATGACTTGCTTTTGTTGAACGTCATTATGCTCCTAATATCTGACCTATTGACAAACACACAGAGACAATGTGGACACTTGGATTCACTGAGGAATTGGGTAGTGATACATGCCTGCATACATTTGTTGAGTCAGTAGATTAGGCTTACTCTGGACTTTACCAAATGGGCAATTGAATCAAGAAGTGCTTAACCTGCCCCTCCCAGCCCAGTGCCTTCTCTATTATTCCCTCCATGTTTATATATTAGTTTTCTTAGGATACAGTGACCCAACATGTTAGCGGTAATTAACTTTATTTTTACTGAAGAGATCTAGATGATAAATAATAATAATTAGTGATATATATTGAGTGTTTCCTATGTGCCAGATACTTTACAGAGAATTTGGCAGGAATAGACATCAAGAAAATGAGTGAGAGATGGTAAGTGTTTCAGGGCACATAGCCAATGATAGGGAAAGAGCTGGGATTTAAACAGCATCTAATGCTAAAGTTCATACTTCTCCCGTGGCATCAGGCTTCCTCAAGCTGTTGGGGTGGAGGCAAAGGAGTGGCACCTCATTACTCCATGTCTCCAATTACTACCGGGTCTAAATGCCCCCAAGACCACCTCTCAATGGTTAGTTCTTGCCGTTGGGATAGAGAGAAGGAAAGACACTAAATGCTTACCATCTGATGTGAGGATGGTGGTTTAAATATATGGGATGATAGGGTTTTGTGGGCTGTGCTGAAATTCTTTAACTGCTGTGATGAATGAACAGATTTCTTATGGGAAAATATATCCAAATTTGAAAGAATCTGGCTCAGACTTAGAATGACACTCTTGCACCAGTGAGCCAGGTTATAAATATTGATTAAACTATTTGAAGAGGATGATGTTGATCAACTGTATAATCATATTAAAAAAATTGGCTCAGAGAAGTCTTGGCTCCTACGATGGATATGTTTGACCTCCTGCTGCCCTCTGCTGGGGAAGAAGAGAAGTTCTTGATCTTCAGAAGTGGGGTAGAGACCATGATTCAGATGTTACAATAACAGCAAAAAAATGAAAACAGTGGCATTAGCAGCATTAACCGTGTGCCAGCAGGCATCTACATACATGATTTCATCGCTTCCCACTACTGCTGTGGACTAGGAAATACTGTGAATTCTATTTTGTGAGCAGGCTCTGAGACTCAGTATCTAAGTCAAGGTCATACATTTCACAAGGGACATACTTAGGTGGCCAGGCTTCGCTGTCACCAGGCGGTGCCACCTCTTTCAGTCTGTGACAACTGTATGAGAATGAATGTTTTTTTCTTGAGGAACAGAAATATATTTAGTTAAAGGAATGATACAGGCAGGAATGCAGGCAAGCAGGCAGGTAGGCGGATGGGAAGAGAGCAGAGGAAGACATTTATATTTATTTAGTTGTTCAGTTTAATTGTTCCCCCTGGCTCTGGGACACAAACAGACTTAACCCCTGGGCCACCAGAGCCCATCAGAATAGACCTTTAATTATAAAGTATGTCCCCCTATATGCAATAAAAGAGATTATCTTCCGGGTGATATTTATCTGAATAACTGACTCCCCCTTTCTAGTTCCTGATCTACGCTGGATACTTTGCTCTCATCGCTGTGGTTTTCCTCGCTAATGGTGCTGTCAGTATTATGAAGAAATACGGAAAGCGCCGTGATCCAGAGTCGAGTTCACAAGCAACCACTTCATAACATACTGTCTGTGCACTTCTCAGAGCAAGAACTCAGCGCGGCAAGTGTGTCTTCTAGGGGTACTGAGTTTCAGGCATAGACTCAGATCGGTGAAATGCATCCGTGGCTTCCAAGCAGCACTGACTGTCCCTTGTCCCTGGAGCAGCATCATGCTGTTCTGAAGCACTGGAAGTGAAGTTTATTTTGTGGATGATTTCTGATAGCTAGTTTAGGGGTGACTTTTTCTGATTCCAAAGTAAACTTGATTTCGAAAACCATGTAATCAAGAGCAATCAAGCAGGACGTGGTGTATCCTCAGTAGCAAATGAGTTTGTTGTTCATAGGTCAAGTACTGTTTGTGTCTCTGCCAGAGCAGCTTGGGACCCAGGCTGCACAGAGGCCACAGAATCACAGGTCAGGATAGAAATACCTTCTAACAGTACCTGTCTCTCTACAACCGAATTCTCCTTCCAGGGTTTCTCATGTGCACTTGTGTTTCTGCAGATGAAAGTTGTTCCAATTTCTGCAGTATTTCCTCTGATTGGGTCTTCTGTCCTATGAGGAGTGTGTGTCATTTATAATTTATTTCTAAGTTATTTTTAAAAATTCATTGTATGAATGTTCTCAGTTCCCATGTTAACAAATATGTATGTGTGGATTTTCTTTGGAAGTACATGTTTCCATTATTCATATGCTTCCCAGAGAAGCTCATTTAGTTAGACATAAGGCAAGTTTTGAGGCCTACAAATCATCTAAATGAAGAGACCTAATCAGAAAACTTAGTAAGTACGTTTACTTGTCTTTTATTCTTCAGTATGAAGGACTGTTAATTCTATGATGAAAAGCTACTATTTGGGTTAAAGTTACAACTAGCCCATTTTGTACTTGCATTCCCTTTTATTTCCAAAATAAAATTCAAAAGTTTTTTCTTTTAATAACTTCATCTTCACTTATAGCTTTTATAGTATTTGTTCTTATCAAAGATAAAGATATCATTAGGACTTGGGTTATCCCAAGGCCTTTTTCACAAACTGAGCCTCTTTTAAATTATTTCAGTGGCACAGGATCCAGGTTAGACTTGACTCCTGCGTTTTGTACATTAAATCTACCTTTGTTTCTAAGGGTAGATCATCTTAAAATAAGAATTGCTAGTGATTCCATGTCCAAGTTACTTGAAAATAAGTGTTATTCAGTAAGACATTGAATTCTGCGATAACTGGCTGCTAGTATATGTGAGACATGAAAACTATTTTAAAGCCAACTTTGCTGCCTTATCTTGAAAAGCATCTTGGTAGCTGCTTTCAACTAAAGCGTTAACTCTGAATATGACACAGCTAAACTGTTGACTAAGTGTCGAGATTGCAAAATCGACATGTACAGTTGACCTAAGCAGGAATTCTAGAAGCAAACGAATGAAGACAAGAATAGGTCATTTCTCATTCACCTTCTGATTAAGGAAAAGGAAAAGAACACTAAGGGAAGGGAAGGGGAGGTATCACACAGAAGTAACAGCCTCCTTTTATCTTTTGTCATTTTGTTTTTGCTGCATAGAAAACGGTTTACTCAGAAGCAGGTAGAAAAGTTGTGTTTGAAGGGTATTATTTGATTTTTTTGATGAACTGTGGTACAATCATTTGTTCACATTACCAAAGCAATATTTCCCTGGAATTTGATTCGAAGTTTGTGGCACACAATGGGCGCCTTTACTTTTAATGCAAGACAGTGAGCTCGCATCTCGGTGTGTGGCCATATTTGTAGGATGCAGAATCCAATTTGCAAGTTGTACTGTATGCAGTTTTGCAAAGAAGTGAAAATAACCTGTTGTGCTTTTTATTCAATTCTGTATACATTATAGATTATTTTTATTAAATAAATATTTTACAGTATATGTAATCGAAATTATTTTAAATTTATCTTTTGCTTGTTTCAGTAGGAGCTTTGGATTACATCTTTAAATCTTTTCATAATTTCTCCCAGGACAAATTTCCAATTAAACCTTCCCCTCACCTGACTTTCCCTAATTAAGTTTCGTTCATCCTGTTAACTCGTCTTGGTTTTATGATCTTTACCTTCTCAACTCTTCCCCTTATTTCTGTTATTTTCCTAGTTTTTTCTGGCACCGCATTGCACTATTTATATTTCTTGGTGTTCATCTTGTGAACTCTTATCTATTTTTAATGCATTCTCCCACTTAGAAACAGAAAAGACCCACTTTCCCTGCAATGTTAACTGAATTTAAAAAATGAAAGTAAGTCCAATCAAGGGCAGAAGTTGCCATTGTTTTGAAATCTCCTAGCCTCTTAGTTCCACTTCAAAATATTCTGATACCCAGGGAAGCATCTTCTTGCCATCAGTTGAGAATAATTTGTTAATCATATCCCAGAAGTCAAGTCAGTCTTTCCTCATAGTATACAAATGAGTATCTTCCTTTTACTATCCCATTCCAGTGTCTGCTTCATTAAGGCATTTCACCATAGATTTGGACATTTTTCATGCAAACATTTTTAAACAGATAGTTTTCTGCCCCTTTTATTATATCCTCCACATCCTAATGCCATTCAGATTGTAAGCCTTCTGAGCAGGGACTGTGTCTTATTTTTGTCCTTTGTTGCAAAGCCACATCCTAATGCCATATGAAAACTGAATGATATAAATGATATGCAATGGACTCACTAGAGCTGCCTCCCAGTACAATAGCTAAGTCCTCCCTCCCCTTTTAAGTACAGCAACATGAAACATTAAAATACCTTTCAATGATCTCTAGTCCACTGGATGCTTTATTCAAGGCATGTGCTCAAATCATAGAAATAACGGATCCAGTTGTTTTACTGATTGAGGCATCCTTCTGACAATGAATACCTTACAATCGTTTGTCTAAAGTTTTAGTGTGGAAAAGGCATTCGTGAACTCATCTCCTTTAACTTTGGAAGAAAGATACTATAGTAGTAGTAATTCCTCTACCTTTTCCATTAAGTAGTGCTGTTAGTAGGGAGTTAGAAATGATGCGATGCTTTAGGAAGCCCATGGATGGAGCTGTGGTTTCCTCATCCTGTCGGTGGGAAGGGTCCTTGAGACCCTCACTTCAAAAATGAAATGAAGACTCTTCAAAACACTGACCATCTGTAGGGAAAGAGAAAGTTTACTGCAAGAGCTATGGTACCCCAGGAGCCTTCTTAATGAGGCCTCCTGTTGATCAGGGCCTCATGCATAAGTGCTGCTTAGGCTCCAGGACTTAGGACCCGGGCAGCTCCAAGATGAAGTTGTACTGATTTTTGGCAATGGGAAGAGAATTCTGGGAAAAGTGATGCCACCTCTTTTTTTATCACCAGGGGGCGTTAGTGCTAACGTGCTAATGACATATGAATGAGGACCAATAGCAGTAACGACAAAGGTGGTATATCTGCATGGGCACTATAAATTGGTTCCAGCTGGATTGGACTTCGAATTCTTTTGAGGGAGTTCTTAACCCAAAGACTTTTTCACCACTTCCACTGATTGGCTCTTCAGACTCAGCCCACGATGGCTTCATCCTGGGCTATTCTGGAAGATAACTGACAAGTGGAAAACGACTGCTGCTTCTGTTTAACTCCACTCTGTCCTCGCTTCACTGTGGCCGTGGTCATAAGCCTCTAACAGCCAGGATAACACCTGTCTGGGGAATGTTGTGATGAAATGAAAGACAAAACCACCTATCACATTGGAGACAGCAGGGGACAGAGAAATCTTTACTTCCCATTTACAGTGATTTTGTAGTTATCAGTCTCAAGATTGCATTCTCAAAGGAAACTTTTTAGAATGTTTCAGTCAAAATGTAAATGATGGGAAGCTCTTAGTTCTCCCCTCCCCACCTCCCCTTGATTTTAACATATTTGGGAAAGCTCTTACAGGGATACGAAGTTGAAGAGGTCATGTTTCCTGCTCTCCAGAAGTTAAATGTGACGAGAAAAGTAGAAAGGATAACAAAGCTACCCAACTACAATATAAGATAGGGTCAAATACCCCAATAAATAAAAGATGGGGGTATTCAAAAGAGCAAGGTCATTGGAGAAGTGAGGAGGGCTTCCTGAAGAAGGCAGCATTTGAGTTACTTATGTAGGAAAGGTAGGATTTTAACAGAATTTTAGAAAGGGGAGCTGTGTAGTGGAGAAAGAAGCAGAAGCAAAATGAAGGCCAAAAAGTGGAATGAGATCAAGTTGGAAAAACAGTTGGGGGTTATCTGTTTAGAGATGGGGGTGGGAAATAATGACTAAATATCTTTACGAGGCAGCAGTGGGTAGGATGAATTTGATGGGTGGATCCTGCAGACAAAAATCATTCCTGGGATCACTCTCCCTGGTCCAGAAGAAATCTGTACAAGTAAAAGTGAAAACCAAAACTGGCTTCATAACAAGAAGAAACCATGTAAGAATGTCCTCATTTAAATAAACAGGCACCTCTCTACTGGAAACTACGGGAAAAAAAGCCTCTCCGAACATGCCCTATGGCTCCTGTAACAAGAACATTTTAAGTCACCGGATACTTGCCTCCCTTGAGCTCTGGGTAATTGAGAGCAAACCTCTTTTGTAACTTGAAAGGTAACTGTAAAGACTGCCTACTCAAGAACTATTATTTCAAAAAATAAAAGACACCACTCAAGACTGTAAGGGTGGGCAGTGTGCACAGAGCCAACTATCTGGCTGTTCCCTGGTTTGAATGCTCAGATTAAACAACTAATAAACTCTTTATTAAAGTTCATCATTTCCAGGATATTTTTATTCCAGTTATCAATACCATCCCAACTTGTTGGTTGAATGGCCATTTCAATTGACTAGGTGTCGGGTGAGAAAGGCTACATGTGACAGTAAAGGACACAGAGAGGAGGCTGACTGGAGGTCACTAAATTAAACTTACATAACCTTGGGTGTGCCCATATTCTTAAAAAGCCCAAGATCAACACTGGTGAAGTGTTGGGTCATATTCTGATTCCCACCTTACACTGCAAATCAGTGGTCATTTGTCTTTTAGACCCGTTCTAGTCTGTAGGGCTAAAGCCTCCTGGGAGGGGCTGGGGAAGCCCATCCAGCTCAGAAAGAATGTTAGAATATTAGAAATAAGGTAAAAGAGGAATGAAAGGGAATAAACCAAAAGTGCAAACAACAATATCAGTGAATCTTACATAATTATAAGCAAAAGAGCTAAGGCAAAAAAAATATATTAATACAAATCTATTTGCTCAGAAGCAGGCAGACTATTGTTTAAATCTATTTAAGTGGTAAACAACAAAGTGCTAACTGAAAGTTCAGCAAGTATTTACTTCAAAGGAATGACGAGAGGTATGTGTAAAGGACTTTCTATAGAGAGTGGTACTTTGTTTCTTGACTTGGAAGGCGGCACATGTTTGCTAGGTATATACTTCATTATACTATAAATTTGTGTTTTATATTTTCTATGCGTTCATTAAATTTCACACTACAACACTTTAAAATTCAATAACTGAGTTTAATAAATTAGAGAAGAGAATGAGTGAGGTGGAAAATAAAACTAAAGAAATTACATAGCCCGCAGCTTTCAAGACCTTTAAAAATGCAAAAAGAGGTTAAGATAAATGGGAAGATCATTCCTCACAGCCTCAGAAGAATAGAAAGAATGGAGAACAGGCAATTTTCTACAACATGACTGAGACTTCTGCAAAACTGATGCAAAGTGAGAATCCAGAGATACAGGAATCACAGTGTATCTCAAGCAGAATAACTAAAAGAAAGAAACCCACACCTAAGCAAATAGAAAAATTGTCATTAGGATCATAAAATCCACTGGAGAGAAAAGATAGATCATCTGTAAAAGAACATTTAGCTGAGAGCCAGTTGCTTCACAGTCAAAACCAAAATACGATGTAAAGAAGTCTTCAAATTACCGAGAGAAAGTAACTGTCTGCCTCGAATTGTACACCCAGAAAAGTGATCTCTCCTTCCACCCAGTCCCTGGTCTCAAAAAAGGTTCACAGCTTTCATGTCCTGTGCTTTAGTCACCTGACCCATGGAGGAGGGAAGAAAAATTATCTCTTAAGAAATGGAGTATTTAGAGAAAAACAAAAGCAGAAAAAGTTTACATGATCAATAGGTTATTTTAGCAGAAAGGAATAAGACCGTAGAGTAGGAATATCTGACACATGAAAACCTAGGATACTTTTTTTTAAAGGGGTAATCACTTAGATAAGTCTAAATAACATCCACTGTATTGATGACAATGCATTTTCTGGTTTATATTGTATAGTAATATACTAGACATGAAGAGTTATAAATTGGGCTTAGCGGGGATGCTTAGAAATGAAGTATTTTAAAGTCCTGATGTTACTTATAAGAGCTATTATGATACAGATTAGATTTGTTAAATTAGGTATCATCGTGAAATTTACAGGTAACAAAGGAGCAAAGTGGAGTTTATCACTTACAAATGAAGACAAATAATAGAGATGATTCGAGTGGCAGAACAAGACAACCTGGCTTTGTGACATTTCCCACCCTGCTGTGGCCACAGGCACACGGGCACCTACCTTTCCCGCCTCCAGAGATCACTGCCAAGGCGTTCAAGGTGGAAGTCAATTTAGCAGGTCACAGGGAAGGAAGAGCTCAAGGGCATATTGGCAAGGCTGCCTGCTTAACTAGTTCCTGCAGAAGCTGAAGCCATGCTAAAAAGGGCAACAAGAAAGGACAAAACTGCCAAACAATTGCAAATGAAAAAAGGGAAGCAAACAACGAGTAGGCTGAAACTATCCAAGAAATTAAAGATGAGTTACCTGCAAAATTTGGAGAAAGTAAAAAGTGAGGATTACCCAGACTCTTAGTTAAGTAGAAGAGAGGCAAGTCAATCTAATATCATTGACCAAGTCTTCATGAGTCCTGTATCTTTATTATAATGTAGAGAAATAGTTCAGTTACTGTATAGATCTAAAGTATTAAAATATAGTTCTAAAAACATAGTCTTTTGAAGAAGGGAATACCACCTCATCCACTTGGGTGTATATAAATATTTATTTAAAAAAGAAATTAAGCAGTGGCTGTTTATTTTTCTGTACATATACATTTCAAAACATGTTGGGATATTTATTAATTTAAGAGGGACTAACATCAGGGAGTGAATTATTCACATCCTACATTATAAATTCTAAGTAAGTGGTATTCACTTAATATGTCCTAAATATTTCAAACTGCTTAACATCTGTCTCCATTTTGTAGCTTTTCATAGAGAATTGCTCCTAAAACTTCTCCTTTACTCTTAGCTAGAATATTGGTAATGTTGTGTTAAAGATTGGAAATGTTATGGTGTGCAGTGTTTCTGGTAATAGATTGTAAATAACAAGAGTTTAAACCTAATAATTTATCAGTATTATCAGATATGAGTGCCTAATATGTTTAAAGGACAAGTTGCCTCCAAATTTTAAACTGGAAAGCCACAGGAATATGGTATCTACTGTAAAACGATGCATGTTTTCTTGAGTCACTTTCCTTACTATCTCACAGCATTTCTTTTTTGAAAATCCCTCCATCCAGCATGCCCCAGTAGCTCACATATTAAGTCAGTGCCTGGGACATGGACCACGTAAAGTCTAGGGATCCAGGTTGATAACCCAGAGCTGGGGGAAACAACAAGAAATGAGCAAATAAATAAAAATGCTTCTTTCTCTTCATCCTTCCTGCCCGTTTGCCTGCCTTCATTGCCTGCTGCCTTCCTCTTCAAAAAAAAAAATCCTTTCATCCTTTCTCAAAAAATGTATTTCTTCACATGCTTTTTTTATATTTCAAAAAAATCAATATTTATGAGCATTTTTTTTTTTTGAGAAATCTCCATTACTGTTTTCTACAGAGGCTGTATTAATTTACATTCCCACCAATGGTGAAGGGGGTTCCTTTTTATCCACACCCCTTCCAATACTTGCTATTTCTACAGAATGGATATAGGCCGTTCTCGATGGTGTAAGGTATCTCATTGTGGTTTTTATTTGCATTTTTGATGATGAGTAATGAGTATTTTTTCAGGTGTGTCTGTAGGCCATCTGTGTATCTTCTTTGAATAGGCATCTGTTCAGTTCTACCCATTTTTTCAGTGGGTCATTTACTTTTTTTTGTTGAGATGTATGAGTTCCTTGTACAGTTTGCAGATTAAGGTCTTGTCTGATGTATGTTGTATCAATATTTCCTTAAATTCAGTGGGCTGTCTTTTGTTTTAGTGGTGGTTTCTTTCACAGTGTAGAAGCTTTTTAGGTTGATGTAGTCCCAATTATTTAGTTTTACTTTGGTTATTTTTACTGTAGCTGTTTTCCCCATATTTTCTTCCAACATTATGATTTCTGGTCTTTTGTCCCAGTCTTTGATGCATTTTTAATTAACTTTTGTGTATGAATAATCTAGCTTCATTTTTCTGCAGATATCTGTCCAGTTTTCCCAACATTTTTCGAATAGAATTTCTTTCACCGAATGCTCTTTGCTCCTTTGTTGAAGATTAACTGTCCATATTTGTTTCAGAGCTCTCAATTTGATTCCACTGATCTGTGTGGCTGTTTTGTTCCAGTACCATACTGTTTTAGTGGTGATTGCTTTAGTAGAGTTTGAAGTCAGGATGTGTGATTCCTCCACACTTCTTTTGCTTCTCAAGATAGCTTTGGCTATTTGAGTTCTTTTCTGATTTCAAATGAACTTCAGTATTGTTGGTCAATTTCCTTAACGAAGTCTCTGGAATTTTTATGGGAATTACATTAAATCTGTCTATTGCTTTGGATAGGATTGCCATTTAAATTAACTCTTCCAATCCATGCGCATGGAATATTCTTCTGTCTATTTGTGTCTTTTATTTCTTTTGTTAAAGACTTACAGTTTTCATTGTAGCGATCTTTCACCTGTTTTGTTAGGCTTACTCCCAGATATTTGTTCATTTGTGCTGCTATTGAGAATGGGATTTCTTTTTAAATTTCTTTTTCCTCGACATTGTTTGTGTATAGGAATGTTACTTTTTTTTATTGTTGCTATTATATTCTGCCACTTTACTCATTTATTGTTTCCAGTATGCTTTTGGTGAAATCTTTAGGATTTTCCAAGTATAATATAATATCATCTGTAAATAATGACAGTTTTATTTCTTCTTTTCCAACCTGTATTCATTTAATGTTTTTCTTGCCTTATTGCTCTGGCCAAGACTTCCAGAGCTATGTTGAATAGCAGTGGTGGCAGTGGACAGCTAGGTCTTATTCCAAATCTTAGGGGACAGACTTTCAGTTTTTCATCCAGCAATCCCACTCCTAGTCATATACCCAGAGAGTACAAAATCTCTAATAAGGAAAATAGCAGCACAGTTCACAATAGCCAAAACATAGAATTATGTCGGGTTGGAACCCAGGGAACACAACTGGAGGAAGGGGCTGTGAAAGATTGAGAAAGACAGAGACCAAAATAGAAAGAAAGCGCCATCAGAGGGTGAGCAGTTTTGGGGAACCGTCACCCCAAGAACTGTCACACCCAGTAACTGACCCCTTGCAAATTTATTGTCGTTACACAAAGAAGTCATTCATAGAAAAAATACAAGTAGTAAATCGGCCATTCTTATGATCATTGTTTACAAAGTGAGTTTACATTTAAAAGGTTTTAGTTAGCTATCTGGTCCTTGACTTCTTCCTGAGCCTTAGCAGGAAACTAAACCTCCCCCAGGCAAGATTTTCCCTGTGGGGAGTGTACCTTGAGTTCCAGGCACCTGGGTCTTTGTTTTTTCTGTTGAGGCATTGATTATCCAAACTAAGCTTCCCCTTTATTGATCCCTGCATAGAAAACAACCTAAATTCATCAACAGATGACTCTATAAAGAAGCTGTGGGATACATACTAAATGGAATTCTATGCAGCTACTAAAATGAAATTGTGCCCTTTGCAACAATCTGGATGAAATTAGAGGGGATTGTGTTAAGTGAAGTAAGTCAGAAAGAAAATTATACAGCAAGGTTTCACTCATACATGGAATATAGTGAAATGAAACAGTTAAACCTCAGCAAAAACCCACAGGACATAAGATGATGGCTTCCAGAGGGGTTGTAGTGGGTTGGGAAGAAGAGAGGGAATAAGGTGATGGTGAAGGACCCTGGAACTCTGCTAGACTCAGAAATGAGTTCAATATCTTGAGCATGGTTTTGTAAACAAAAGAAATAATAATGAAATTATTATATTATTAAAAAAAGTATATCCAGACTACAGGCAAGAACAACTGCATTGGCTTATAAAGCTTAATAAGCAGAAATTTGTCACATTTCTTGGCACTACTATTTTCACAGTACTTTAAGACTTGCACAGGTAATAATATTTTTCTTACTCATGTTTTTTCAGGATTTAAGTGGTGGATAAAAAAGGAAATTTTCAATTCATTGCAATTATTGTTTTGTTACACTTGAAAAATGTTGTTGCTCATGATTTTAAAAAAAGTAAAATATATTCCTAACTTAACTCTTCTTTAGTCAAATTGCAGCAATGTCTACAATCAACAAAATATAGAGGACACTTGATGGAGACACGGTAGATGGAAGGAGACTTTGGCTTAGTTTAAAAGTATTAATTTTTGGAAATTGTATAAAACATCTTTTCCCATAATCACCTTGTGGGCACCTTCCTTCCATTGAAGACTGTACAGGTGAGAAATTCTGAAACATAAGTTTCATTAATTTCCCAATAAATCCTCTTGTGGTTGAATCTCCATGTCCATTAAATGACTCTCCCATTTCTTCTTTTCCCATTATAGCAAAACTCCTTGAAAAACACCTGTCAATACTGCTGTCTCTCCTACTCTCCTCTCTTTTATTTAGGATCTCCCTATTCCACTAAAACTACTGTCAAAACAGTTGGTAACACTGGGTATACTGAACATCCCTTCTTTGAAACATCCTTCTGTTGGCTTCTGGACACTACTCTGGACTCTCACTACTAGAGATCCCATGGGTCACTTCTGGGTTTATTTGCTGGTCCTTTTGTTTCCCTGATAGCTAAAGGTTGGAACATGCTAAGGTTTCTTTGATTTTTTTTCACTCCTCATCTATATTCCCTCCTGTGTCTTCATCTTGCCCAACGGGCTACATTATCAATTTGCTTTTTAAATTTAAAAAAGACCTAGGTGTTAACGATCCATTTCAAATATTTGTATATTAAACATTAAAATTGTAAAGCTCTTGTATTCTGGAAACATTTGCAGATAGGGTGGAATTAGAGGTATAAAATTTAGAAAAAAAAATGTTTTACTGATGTATCTCACCTCTTCTCTTTCCATTCTTTTCAAATGATTGCATTCTCATATCCTGGCTGGGAATTTAAGAGATCTGAGTTTATTAAGATACAGTAAGCCAAAGGACTATGAATCTTTTACAAATTACTCCCACTTTGCTCAATAAGTTTGTAATAACTTCTAATTATTGCTTTCAAGCTTTTTGCACTTATTTTACAACCAGGATTCTAGGTGAACTCTACCAGGGAACATAATAGTTCATTGATCAGTTCTAAATATCTGAAACAGCGTCTGGCACATAGTGCTCAATAATTATTGAATGATTTAAATATTATGACTTCTGTAGGATCCAAATATTACTTTGGACTGTTTTATTGGAGACATGTTTGGTCATGTCTTCTCAATGGCACTTTTTCAATATCTTCTTGATTAGTTAAGTTATATAAATATTGACTTTTCTAAGTCAAAGTCTTCCTTTAAAGGAATGTTTGTTGAGAGTTGCTCAACTTTTTGCTGATCGTTTCCTCATATGTGTCATTACTTGTTGTATAATGTTATATGTTGTATAGTGAACAAAACAAAATTGGAGGAATATTATCCATTCTGGAGATCTTATTTCAGAATGCACATTTGCAATTTAAAGTTATATCTATGGCACTCTTCACTCTTCACAGTGATTTTATGGTTATAAAATCCCATAAACTTTGATGAGACCTACATTCCAAACACATTTCTACTGACTCTAACTAAAATATATTTATTGGTATTTCACATTTTCAGACTTAATAACCATAAAGTCTGTAAGTGGAAGACCCTAGATGGCATACAACTAAATAAAAATAAAGTTTCTTTCACTTCTCTCTCTAACAAAAAATGAAAACGAAAGTACATATTGATGATTGGTACAAACTACTGACCGATGCATATTTATTGCATACATCAGGTACTGTGCTGAACACAAATCCTAAAGGCAATTATTATGATCTCATATCTTACACATGGCACAAAATTAAAATCTCCCATGTGCAATTTAAGCACAGGAGACAGTATTCATTATTGATCAATTTTTAACATTCATTTTGAAAAATATTTTCAACTCTCTAATTATGGTTTGTCCAGTATTTCATTAATAATTCTGGTAACATCTTTATTATTGACATAAAATTCACATAACACACAATTCACCCTTCAGCAGTCAACCATGCATTTTCACCCAAAATACCCTCCCTGTAACTTAGTTAAACTAGTAATCTACTTTGCTTATCTAAAGATTTGCCTCTTCTGGACATTTCATATAAATTGAGTCAGGCAATGTGTAATCTTTTGCATCTGGCTTCTTTCACTTACATAATGTTTATGTCTTCGAGGTCCATACATGTTTTAGTATTTATTAGTACTTAATTTTTTTTTATTGTGATAAACATTCCATTGTGTGGGCAGACCACATTTTATTTATATATCCATCATTTGATAACATTTTGGTTGTTTTCACTTTTTGCCTATTTTGCACAACGGGGCTCTATCTCATTAATATCTACAAGAGCATTCAAAATATTTGGAATAATCAGTGGGAAGAATATTAAGCTAGGAGTTCAGAAACTTAAGGTCTACTTTATCTTGGTGAACATAACTATTCACAAAAGATTTGACAAATTCTTTCAACTGTTCCAGCAGTCATTTTTATATATATATTTTGTCTTTTTCAAGTATTTGGTTAAAGACCTAATCCTACAATAGAGGAAATATTAGGTATTACAACTATAAATTCTACCCTACAGCTAAGAAATGCACTCAATATTGTAATTCATTTTAACCTTAAATCTTAAAAAACTTTAGTCTATCAGGAATACTTAGAAATTAAATCTTATGTTACCCCTCTTTGGAGAAAAGGTGTTCTCTAACATACCAAATAATAGAAATTCTAATAATAAAGAAAAATGTGAAAATTATGGATTGTACTGAGAAAATACTTTCACTTCTCCTGGTCGTTATTTAATTCTGTGGGGAATGAACAGTTTCCCTAAGTTCTTGTCCTCGGCGGCCGCAACCTAAAATTCATTTCCCTACTCCTTTATACATAAAGACGATGTTTAAAGATTTAAGAAAATTCTAGTTGACCGTTATGACATACTTGAAAACGGCAACAAATATTCCATGTGATTTGACCACTCTCGGGTAATTAACGTTTGAGTTTTGATTGGGGGAGGGGTGGGCCTTTCCGTCAAAAACCTGGTAACCAGCAGTTTGCTTCACTACTAGTGAAAAACAGGAACTACTCTTTAACGTTAACAGCGAAAAAAATAAAGCACGGGAAATAGACTTTAAGAAGTTGAGAAGTTGTTCTAATACATTCCCAATCGGGAGACACAGCTATCCGTGGGAAAATTCACAACCAAGAAGGAGCACCTTCCCCAGGTCCTACTAACGCTCCTGAGACCAGCGGGCCAGGCACGAATTTCCCGGTCGTCTCCTGGAAGCGCGTCGTTTGTCGGAACCCGGAAGAGCGACTGTGAATGCAGGTGTGCGCGCAGGGTGCCGTCTGCGCCTGCGCAGGCCCGCCAAGGTCTCACAGTGGGAGAGGCCCGGATGGAAGACGCCGAGGGACGCGCCGTTGCCATGGCAGCCTGGGCGCCTTGGGAGCAGGTGCTGGGGTCTCCCTCACCTCATTGTCAGAACTTAGAAAGGAGGAGTGGAGTGCTCCCGCGGCCATCTGTGGGACCCCGGCCACTGCATCTTACCCAGGCAGGAGGGACGGTGGAGGGAGAGACGGGAAGGATGATGCGAAGATATTATGGGAGACAAAGGGGGAAGGGATCAAAGACGGGAGGACAGGTGTGTGGAGATGGAGGGGCGAGGAGTCCTGTGGGCACCTCATCCTTCTAGACTCGGGTCTGCGGATCCCGGTGCCGGCGGGGCAGCCTGGCCGCGTCCTCCTTGACTTCGTAGGAGGGGCACCCTTCTGAGGGTAGCTGATTCTCTAATTTTTGTCATTGTCGTTTTCCAAGTTCTCATCTCTGGGAGAAAAAAATGTCATGTTAGTTTCCATTAAGAAGCTAAAGTATTCGTTTACTGGGTGGTACCTAGGAACTCTGGATTCAAATTAAAATGATAACTTAATATTTAACAATGTTATTTATTTATGGTAACTCTGTGTGGCAGATTCTGCATTTAAAAAGAAAAGTTTACTCCGGGGTGCTAGTATTGACAGCTTGTGGCAGAAAGAATGGGCCAGAGAATGGGTTAGCTTCTGCTTAAGTACTTAGTTTATATCCAGAGATTTCCTCTTGGCTGTTTTTTCACCATTCTCTTGGATTTTTAACAGGCATATGTTTTTTTTAAAAGGCTCTGAGACTGGAATCAGTGAATTAGAGTAGCCAAATTTTTGAATGTTCTGAATCCTTAAAGAAAGTTATCAAAATTCAATATACATAAGGACTTAGCTCAGAATGGTACCAAAAGTTCTGCAGTCACATACCCATAGGGGATTTTGCAGACACCCAGAGGAAGGAATTAATTTTTGTCTCTTACTACATACAGTTCCCTGTGAGCAGGGTGGTTCTGATATAAGCCACTTATACAGATACTTTACTGATGATAAACATTGAAATTTAAGTGTGTGAACTCACAAGGAGTAAGTGATTGAATTTATGTAAGATGTATTTTTATTCTGCTTTGTTGACTGTACCTTATGATGGGTACCCTGGGGATGATTAAAAGAACTGAAAGGGATTAAATATCTTGTGGCGCATTTGAAAAAAGCTTAAGGGACTTAGTAACAAGAGTTCATGATTTATGTTCTTTGTTTACTTGGGAACCAGCTATGGGTTTTTTGAAGTTGAAGGAAAAGAAGGTCACTTCAAATATGATGCATTATTATTGACCTCTCAGAGGTACTTCAAGGTATGTTTTTTTTTCTTTCATGGCATAATAATTATGTCACAGCATAATAATTATAGCATAATAATATATTTAATAACATCCACTGTGTTTAGTTTGTAACCATTTTGCTTTTATATATTATGCTAATTCTATTCTTAGTTTTTGTTTTGTTTTGTTTTTAAAGGAAAGGTGCAGGCTTGGAATGAAAGGACATAAGCAGACAGGGAGGGAAAGAAAGAAGGAAGAAGCATTTTATTTTATTTTCATTTTGTTTTTCACACTAGTTGTTTCCCTTGGACTCAAACCCAGGAGTATGTGGCTTGGCTCCTTTGGAGGCGATTAACTTTACTGCTACTCCACCGGGGTGGGCCTCTATTTTTAGCTTTAAATATGGGTTTTCAAAGGGGTGAGGCTCTTTGTAAATAATAAATAGCTACTAAAATAAGACAATTATGTATTTGAAAGTTTAGAACTCTATATTACAAGGATTCTCTTATTTAAGGGAAAGAACTGAAGAGTTTCTTAGAAGTTATATCCTAACAATTAGTTGTTTAACTTAAACATCTTAAAATAATGCATTTCAAGATCCTTGGTTTGAGAAGAAAGCTGATTACCCTAAGACATTTCTTACTATGAAAAATAGTATTCGTATAGGTATTTTGGATTTTGATGAATTAAAATTTATTTTTATATTATTTATGGCACTCTTTTAAGTGTAGGTAACTAGATATAATACCTTACGTTATTTCGCTTGCGGCTAGTCACTGTTAAATAAATTCACACTGAAATGTTGATGGTTTATCACTTCAATATATTATTGCTGTCAGTATCTGATTTATAAATTATTGAAGCCCTTCTTCATGCTTAGTTTAAAAGAAATATCTAGGAGGAATTATAGTCCAGTGAATACATTAGAAATAGTTATTATCCACTTGCACAGTTAGATTGAATAATTAACCTTCCGTATACCTAAAACTGACTTTTTTGAGAGAAGGAAAAGGAACCAATATCAGTAATTCTCCACAGAAAAGATGACATTGAAATGAAACACACTTTTCAGAATTTGCTTCGCTACTGACTTACATAATTCAGTCACTGATCGTTGATGTCAAATTCAGCTTTATCATGTTATTATGCATTTGTTTTTAAATTCTCTTGCTGTTCAGTAGTTGATAATTATTTGCTATCTTGCCTATTGCAGAAGAAGTTGAAAGAAACCTTCAGGGACATGTAGTTTCTTGAAAGCATTCTTGTCATTATCATCTTCCTGGCTAAGTAGAAAACTTCCGTTGATGGAGAACTATCACATCTATAGGCAACTCTGCATTGAGACAAGTTTGAAATGTACCCCTTCACATGGTGCCCAAATTTACCCTTGGCTTTCCAGATATTAGTTGTATTACTTGAAATTAATTGAGTCTAATCCTCCTTCACATGGTGGCCCATTTGGCAGCTTTTTGAAGATTGTAAAGCAATCGTCATAATTACCTGGTTTTCTCTTCTTTAGGACTATATTCATGGAGTTTCCAAGTATTCCTCAGAATCTGTTTTTAAGGCATTTTTCCCTAGCAGTATATCATCTTCCCTTCTCTTTTCTCCCGGGTTCCTTCTGGTTTGTGAGCCTCTGAAAGTGTTCCAGCTTGTCTTTTATTTTTTAAATCGGACAGTAAACTGGATGCTGTGTTTCCAATTATCTGTAGCTCACCAAGCCTTTGCCTCTGAGCTCATTTACGTTTTGAGTGTCCTCATGATTCTTTTCACTCATTTTGAGCCTACTGGTCATGAAAACCTCTTACAATGTTTTTCACATGTGGTGCTGAAAAGCTCTATCTTTGCTTGACTTGTGCTTATTTATGCAGCTGTGGGAAGGTACTTTCCAACAGCCTCTCTGTGCTTCAGTGGTGTCCAGTTGAAGGGGACAATGCATGTATTGCTTCTGCAAGATTGGCATTTGGTTATATAATCTGGTTTGGGGAAGGTGAAGTGAAGCGAATGATCAAAAAACAATTTGTGGATCATTTATGAATTCAGGCGTAATATCTCATTATAGATACTTAAAATGTCCTTAGGTCTCATGTGTACTTTCTGTTTCCAAGAAGTTTTAGACAGTGGATTATTGGCGTTAGGAGTAAGAAAAGGCAGGTATAGAACCCATATCAGGTGTTAGGGTCCTTGGAGAGCATATTTCTACAGTTCTTTTAAAACTCGACCTAACATTCTTTGTTTATTTAGTGAGCATTGCTCCTTTTGTTTTTGTTGAAGTCAGTAGTGGAAAGTGTGCAGATGGTTGCTCTATGTTTCTATCTTTAGTTAATTTAATAATAATTAAATCTACATGACCCCCCACCCCCCCACCTGCACCCTTTCCTTTTTGAAAGATAATATGACATCACATTGATCCCTTCCCATTCCTCCTTCAGGAGGACATTTATGTGCAGGCCACGCTGGACAGTTTCATGCATTTCCACACTCGTTCTTTCTCCTGCTGCTCTTGCTGTCTGCAATAACTAACAGTGAGCTCTTGGACTCAATATTCAAAATCCATCACTGCTTTCCTTGGTGTTTTCAATTTTAGAATAAATTAATTGCTTTTTCATTCTTCCTTCTACATCCTTCATTGTTTTTTTCTGCAGAGTTCTTTATATATACCTTTATCCCATTTATTCACATTTTAATGTTGATGTCTATCTACATTGTAAATATATATACCATATTTGATTCTAAGCTGCCATCAATTCTATGCTACACCCCAATTTCTCAAGAGGTATTTATGAAAAAAATCAAAAATCAAAAATAAGATTTATTTGTGAAGTTCAAAAAAATTAAAAATGAGGAGTAACAAGGAATGAAGAGTTAATTTATTAAAAATCTTAAATGCCTAATAAAGGATTAACAAAACTAAGAGAATTTTAAGAACTTAATAAGGGCTCTGTTGTACTTAGCAACTATCTTTTCAGGTAAAACAGCACCTTTGAATGCAAGATGCACCCTATTTTCAGGGACATTAAAGTGACAAAAAAAGTGCAGTTTAAGAATCGAAGCGGAATAGAAAAGGAAGAAAAGGAAGAGGAAGAAATATGTTTGTTTAGTTGTGCATTCTTGGTTTTTCACCCTGACCCCGGGTCTTGAACCCTTGTCCTTAGGCTGCATGTGGTCCACAGGCCATTATCTCAGCCCCCTGAGCCACAAAAGTGTGCTCCAAGTTTATATATTTTTTTGTTTGTCATCTGTACCAGACTGCAAGCACCTCAAGGGCATAGGTTTGATAATACATGTTTTATAATATTTGTATATATATGTGTGTGTATGTGCGTGTGAATATTATAGGTTTCAACAAATAATATTACAAGTGTCAAAATTATAATATATGTTCATATTATATGTATGTATATGTGGTTTACTCACTCACATACATATTCATCACATGGGAAGGATTTATATGCTGCTTTTGTTTGAAAATTAGCAGGACTGGAAGCTGAGCTAAGTTTGTAGGTAACGTTAGCTTAAGTTCTCTTGAAAAATGACTGAGTTAAATACCACTTCACAAACATTTTATTCACTGTACCTGATATCCCTGGTTATTGTCACTGTCTTCCCGAGTAGGATTAGGCATCACAGTATGTAGAGTGAACATAAATATTTTAGAGCTGGTAACACTTTGGCTTCTGTGGAAATCAGCACTTATCATCCAGATGCAGTTGTTACTGAAGTAAAAAGCTCGTGGTAACAAATGATAATTTCGCCCTCCCTCTATTTTAATGACAGAGGATTGAGAGACTGAAGATGGGAGTTGATAGAACTGTTTGTATGTGAAGAAAATGTGAATGGGTGAGACTGAAAAGCGGAGTCCTGGTCAGGGAACTGTAATGACTGCTGGGGGCGCAGAAAAACCTGTTTGAAGCATCACTGTTTTCTCATACAGGTTTTTTCAGTTGCCTTGTAAAACAGGATTTCCAGAATTGGGGGAGGTGGGCAACCTAGAAAATGGCCATCTTAAGTCTGTCTTTTAGGGTCTAGAGATAAGTGTTTATTCTGAACCTTCAGTGCCTTATGTCTCTGTGTTTAGTGGCTTCCCTTCAACATTAACCTCCATTTTCCACAGGACCCTCTAACATGGACGTAATCTGTACTTTCTTTCAATCTTGTAGCATTTGTTAAAAACATAACATGGATGAAAATAAAGATGCTGATTCAAAAGAAAGTGGAGAATATGAAGATGACTTTGAAAAGGACCTGGAATGGTTAATTAATGAAAACCAAAACTGTGATACCAGCATATTAGAGGTATATATATATATAAAGAGCCAATAGTATTCATAAGCATGACCTTGACTAACTGCTCTGTAATTCTTGGAAAGCTTCTCATGCTATCACATCCGAACCTTACCAAGTTCCTTTGATATGTATAGAACAAGTGTTGTTATCATCTTAGAGATGAGAAAATTGAAGCAGTTTAAATGTTGTATCTTAAGCTATAATTAGTGAGAGAACAAAGATTAAGCTCGATTTTAATAAAACTTGCATTAAAATGATAATATCAAAGCTCTAATTCATCTGTCGAAATACATGGTATCATTTTTTGTATCAAAAGTAAAAACCATTTTTACTTTATGTGAATTTGGGTAAAATCGTTGGGGTTCTAGTTTCAATGTAGATAAAAAAGAAAATCCTCTGAAACATAGTTTTCAATGAATTGAAACCTTAAGAGTGAGTTAGGTTCACCCTGGTAGCTCAGACATTAAGTTTGTGGCTGCTGTATAATCCCCAGAAAGCCCCAACACAGGGCTTTGTAGCCCAGGGCCAGGCAGTGTGGTGGGTGGAGACAACCAAAAAAAAAACCCAACTAAACGAAAAATGCTGCTTCCTCCTCTCCCTCCCTCCCTCCTCCTTTTTCTTCCTTCCTTTCTACCTTCTTTCTTATTTAAAAATAAAAAAGGAAATTACAGATTCAGGGGAATGGATAGAGAAAAAAGTAACGTGTCAAAGCTTGAGCCATTAGGAATACTTACAGAAAAGAGTAAATTTATTAAACATCATCAGATAATATTTATAAGACATAAAGAAGGGAAATACAGGCAAACCCAAAATGAACCAGTTCTTCGATCATGGAAGGTTCTTCCTTTCTCTCTTTATATCTATCTCTATGTCTGTCTATAGACATAGAGATAGATATATACATAAATATATGTTGTGCAGCTAGGAAGAAGAGGCTGTCAGAAAAAATGATCTGTGAACAAGTAAAAGGGGAAGAGAACAACAGCAAATATTCCTATAGAACTCTTTTAGCAGGGAGAGATCTGAGAGAAGAGGAAAATGACGCATTGACAGGACTAAGGTGTTGGTAGGTGAGGACATAAGTGTGTGAGATGCCAACTAAAAAACCTTTAATTAGAAAGAGCAAATTGTGGAGTGGGACTTTGTGATGTGATAATGCTAGTCTGTGGCTCATGTGGAATTAGATTTTTTAAAAAGTGTCAGGACCATGTTAGATGATGTTTAGTATTGATTAGTAGAGCCTCTGAGGATTGTTCAGAAAGGGAAATCTGAACTAAAGGGAAAAATTGACCTGGCATTTGGATGCCAGAAAATAGACCCAATAATAATATGAAAATAATATGAAAAGGTTAAAAGGACCTTAAAATGATTAGGACTTGACCAAAGACAGTGACCTTGTAGTGGTCCTGGGAAGAAAGATACTTTTTTGAAAGATACAAATACAGGAAGAAAACATTTGAAAAATAGTTTCTTCTGAAAACATAAATGGAGGAAAACATTTTGGAGGGTAGAATTTTGAAATAACATTTTTATGGTTATTCATATTTTAGCATAGACATTTTAAATATCATTATAACACTTAGCAACATCAAATTTAAATTTAGAGTTCAGTTTTCCCTGAAGTGCTGTTGTGGCATACAGGTCCCTAGGGGTGCTCTTTATAAATATCGGTTAGAATATTATGAGCAAAGCATGAGCAAGAAGCACATTTTTTTCATTCATAAATTAAGTTGCATGAATATGCAAGTCTATTTTGGATTGTCTACATATAACTGAACAAAATCTCAAATTTTACTGAAATGGAGAACCTCCTATTTTTTTTTTTTTTTTTTTTTTAAGATGGCTTGTGGGAATAATGAAAACATTAACCAGGAACAAAAAGAGACTGAAACAGAAGCAGAACACACCAAACAGCTTGCTGAATCTGACAACTCTCTGAAGGATGGGGTTTCACCAAGGAAAAATGACTTCATTTCTGTACCGAGTAGTCAAACTGTGGATCCCATATCAGATTCAGATAGTGAAAACTCTTTCCAGGAGCCCAAAGTGGAAATCCATAAAGACCTGGAGGATGAAGAGGATGAGGAAGTAAAGAGGTACATTATTGAGAAAATTACACAGGCCAACAAACTTCTACAGAGTCAAGAACCCGCGAGTGATAAAAGGGAGCGCAAACTTAAGTTCAAGGACCAATTAGTTGATCTGGAAGTTCCCCCGCTGGAAGACACTGACACTTACAAACATTATTTAGAAAATGAAAGTAATATATCTGGAAAGCTTTCGCAGTTATGTATTTCCAACGAATTTGCACAAGAAAATGTGCTCCTGTCTCTTACTGATGGAAGTTGTGAAGAGACTAAGGATGGGAAGATACTAGTAGAGAAAGATGGAAAATTTGAACTTCTGAATTTACAAGACATTGAGAGTCAGGGGTTTCTGCCCCCCATTAACAATGCTAAGAGTACAGAAAGTGAACCCCAGTCACCCAAACCTTCCAACTCTGCTGTCAATGGTGTCAAGAAAGAAGAGTGGGAAGCAAAGATTCCTGATGTCACCCAGTCATCCATAGAAGAACCAGTGGCTTATATCCCACAGCCACCACCCAACCCCAAGACTCGTCCAGGCTCTGCTGCCAACGCAGATCCAAGTAAGGGGAGTGGGAAATCGAATCACCGAATATACTCTGCACACGCATCTCCAGTATCCTCCACGTATTGCCTTTCCCCTCGCCAGAAAGAACTGCAAAAACAGCTAGAACAAAAGAGAGAAAAGCTGAAGAGAGAGGTGAGAACATCTAATGTAGAGATTGTACTGAAAGTAATTTTATAAATCTGGTAGGTATTAAAATGGTTCTTCGCAGTATTGGGTTTATTTGCTCACATGTTCTTCTACTGGTAGGTTACATGGTTAAATGTTAAAAATGTGTTTTTGTGAAACAAACACCTCAGTTCTTTCTTGTAAACCCCAGAGGATAGTGGTGACTGACTTCTGTCAGAATTATCAGGGAGATGAAATAATCTCATCCGTTCATTTATTTGTTTTTTTAAGAGACAGGAAGAAAGGGAGAGGAAGAAGAAGCATTTAAGGAAAGAAGATGAGGAAGAAGCGTTTTTATGCAGTTAGTTGTTCATTCTTGGTGTTTTACCCTGTTGCCAGGTCTTGAACCCAGGTGCTTGGGCTTTGTGGTCTACACATCATTATCTTAGACCTTTGATCCACAGGGTGGGCTCCTTAGCCTTTCATTTTAAAGGTGAGGCTCAGAGAAGTGAAGTGACTGCTGAAAATAACCTTGATGTGAAGTAGGTGAAAATCTGATATAGATGGAAAAATGAAGGCACAAGTTTGTTGGGGTCTAGAAGGAAATGGGTAGATTTAGATTATAATTTTCAGGTGCATGTGTGCGTGCGTGTGTTTCATGAATCTTTTATGCTAAAATTTGCTGATTTGGGGATTTTAGTTTTAGACTGAGAACTTAATCTAACAAACTTTATAAAATGCCTTCAAAATCATGAAATCCCAAATTAATATTTTTGTTTTTAATTTATTTTTTACTCTTAAGTAAAAAACCCCTATATCTTATCATTGAAAATTCCAGGTACTGAAACTGGTGAATTTTCTCCACTTTATTTAAATCAGTGCTCCAGTTGCTGACTACCTAGTGAGATTAAGTTGCATCATACAAAACATCTAACTGTAATACCTGGCCTCAGCAGGATTGCTGGTTAATAACATTTTACAATTAGAAGAAACCTTAAAGGTCATTTGGCAGATCAGAAAACTGTAGTCCTGAAAGGAATTGAAAGCATGCACAGTTTATAATGAAGTTTTGCTAACTTGGCCACTTAAATCTGAACAGACTCAGTTGACTTGGTTCAGGTATATAACAGTACTTAAAAGGATATTAACTCAGAACTTCATGACAGTACAAATGAATTTGTTCAGATTGTCTAAATTATATCAGATTGCTGTACCCATAAATACATATGTGTGTTTGTATATATATTTCAGTACATGTGTTACAGGTTTTACATAATTTCAGTGTCTTCACAATGAACTAATGGTAAATCGTTAGCTGGCATGACTGGTATGTTCTGCTTTCATTTTGACCCTCTTTTCTGGACACACTGTTTTGGGAGACACTTTTTTCATGTCAGGGTCCTCAAAACTAAATTTCCTTTGCTTACTCAATGCATAGAGCTCAATTCTAAGCCTCTTAATTTTATTTTTATTAGGCAGGAATGAAGGTGAGCAGAGACAGGCTGGCAGGCAGGGAGAGGAAGAAGAGGCACTTTATTTAGTTGTTCATCTTATTTGTTCCTGCAGCCCTGGGATGCAAACCTGGGAGCTTGGGATATACATGGACTGCGTCCGATCGCAGCTTTTTAATAGTTCTTCATTGGCTTAGGGGGAAGTCTTCCTTTTTATGTTCAGCAAAATACTTGCTGCTGTCTGGCTGCTCCACTTTGTCTCTCTATTCTTTTTTTTCAGCAAATACAAAAGAGAACTATTCAGAAAAAAAGCATTTTAACAATTGATTTTATTTTCTAAGTCATGAATAACAAAACAAAGTGAAGACAAGAGCTAAGAGAAAATCAGTGCATGCTCTGTTCTGCTTTGCCCAGATAACTTAGCTAACCCTCTGCCCTCTACCTTGGCCCATTTCACAACTATATTTTAGAGTTAACGGCTCACTCTTAATTTCATGTTTAAATCACGTTTCTCCTGAACATCAGGAGATTGCGGACGAGCTCCAGTGAGTTATATGCTGGGGTTGCTGGCTACTCGGAGTGCCCCCCACTCTCACAGGTGGCACTGGAGGGGAAAGTGTCAGGCCCCACAGGACGGATGCACTTTAATCCAGACACGGCGCCCTCAGTAGCATCCTGTACACCCTGATTGAGTTGCTTTGCTCCTTTGATATACCCCCAGTTATTGGAAACCCTTGTTTACTCTGCTCTATCTTCTTGCTCCCAGGAGAGTTTCTTAGCATTCCACTGGGCTCAGTATTCTGGAGAGATGAAGACTGAGAGGTGGAGGTGTGAACCGCAGTTTGGGTTAGGGACCTCTGCTCTGAGCTTGTTTCAGCACCTGACAACTATGTGATTCAGCCAAGTCCTTAGCTGCTCTGCACCTGTTTTCTCTGTTGAAAAACCAAGAGATGGCTCTAAACCAGTTTTTAGGTCTTTTCCAGCAGGAAAATTCTAGATTCCATGATTCTATATTAAAAAAATGACTTCTGAGTCATCATAAGAACAGGCCCCCCTTTCAGGTCTCATTGTCTCTAATTGCATGCACTTCTAACAGCACTAGTTTCACAGATTCTCAGACCACTTAGATGAGAGCAGCACATTTAATCTCAGTGCCACAGCCATTGATGGAGCATGTCTGGGCCCCAACCTAGGACTGGGGCATAAAGAGGAGGAGGCATCCAAATGCATGAAAACCCAGGAGAAAATACACAGCAGGTTAGCCAAAGAAATCCTCAAATAGAAAACCAGAAGATTAAAAGAGAGGTGACCCAGCTGTTACATGTAGTTCTGATCCGTCTGGATGCCTGAGGCACCAACGCAGGCTGAACGACAAAACTCAGTCTTAAGTAGGTCGAGAGGTGTCTCGTACAGCTGTACAGCTGTTCTCTGTACAGCTGCATTATCTGTGCTTTGATACTTTCTGTGTATGTTTCTAAGTGTGTTCTCTGCAAAGAGAATCATCTTACCATACTGTCTCTATTCATGCAAGGCATCCAAAGCCCTGTTTTAAAAAGGAACTTGGAGATAAATATAAAACTAAATCTTGAATAATCTCACTCTATATAATATAAGCTCCTTTAGGACTTAGAAAATAGTTTATAGGTATTTTGAAAGATATTTTGGTGGTGATTGTAATGTAATCTATACAGATGTCAAATTATAATGCTGTAAACCTGAAACATACATTGTTTCCAATCAATGTTAACTTTAATATAAAACTAAAAATAAATAAATAAACAATATCTTAGGCTGATTCCCTGCTCCTAAAATATATTTAGGGGGTAGGAAATATTAATTTCAGCTCTCAAAATATACCTCTCTCCTCTGATAATGCCTACACAATTTTCTTACTCTTTTCACTAGTATTCTTTGATATTCTTTCCACCAGGAAGAACAACGGAAAAGGGAAGAAGAGAGAGAAAAGAAAAAAGAGAATGACATGGTGTTTAAAGCCTGGTTGCAAAAGAAAAGAGAACAGGTGTTAGAAATGAGGAGAATTCAGCGAGCAAAGCAAATTGAAGACATGAACAGTAGAGTAAGTTAAATTTTCTATGAAAAATGATTTCATACATATATGAAAGCTGAGTTCATTTACAGACGGGATCTGACTAAGGGACTATGGAAGAATTAGAAAAAGTGACCGAAGAACTACTCTTGTAGAAGATGCAATGTACAGATGCCATTAAATTGCATTTTGAGAAACCTTGTGCAAATCAAATAGTTGTTTTATTCAGAGTTACTGCTCTCTTTCCTGAACTGTCTCCAAAGAACCAGAACTAAGAACTGGTCTCCCTTCTTCCACTTTGCCTGTTTTCCATAAAGCAGCCAGAGTGATCCTTTTACAATTTAGAATAGATTTTGTCACTTATACTCAAAACCCAGCATCTTCTCATCTCAAAATGAAGTCCAGAGTTCCTACAAAAGCCTATGAGGTTGTACAAGAGCTGTCTGGTCCTTGTTACTTCTCTGGCTTCATCTGCGACTTTCCAGCCACTTTGCTACAGCTTTGCTTTGACTTCTTTATTTATTGAAAATGCCAAACACAATCTATTCTCAGATCCTTTGCCATCACTGCTGCTTGAAATATTCTTTCTCCAGATATCCCATAACTTTGCTCCCTTACTTTCTATCTATATATCATTTCCTCCATCTTTTCTCCTTTATTGCTTTCTCTCCTTTATTATTTTTCTCTTCTTACCATGATCAGTTTTTTTCTTCTTACCATGTGTTTCTTTTGAACTGACATATCAGGCATCTATTTTCACCTTTTTCATCTAGAACAACACTGCCCCTTAGAACTTTCTGTATCTGTGCTGTACAATAAAGTAACCACTAGCCATAGTGAGAATATTAAGCACTTGAAAT
Source organism: Solenodon paradoxus (assembly GCA_004363575.1). Taxonomy (NCBI): domain Eukaryota; kingdom Metazoa; phylum Chordata; class Mammalia; order Eulipotyphla; family Solenodontidae; genus Solenodon; species Solenodon paradoxus. The sequence goes on from RJWH01002308.1 coordinate 178,492, forward strand.
GCAGCTAATGTGATTGAGGTACTGAATTTTACAAAATGTAAGTAGTCACATGTGACAAATATCTGCTGTATTGTACAGTGCAGTCATAGACTGGGAGAGGGGACCCTTGTTTGTTTTCACTGATGTAACCCAGCACCTGTAGGCCTGTAAGTAGGAGACACTCCAAATATACGTTGAATGAATAAGTGAGCAGAGATATCCATCAACTCTCTTCATCCTTGAATTCCTTAACTCCTTTGATCTACAATTCCATACGGAATACTTTTTACCGTCTCCGGCCATTCCCCGATTTCCAGCTGTTCAGCAATGATTCTGAAGGTCCTCAGCCCTCTTCGAAAAGTTCAGCATAATACATCAAAGATCTTAAGTAACATAAATCTTATAAATTAGACTGGAGTGTATTTTGTAATAGTTTATGAAGGAAAATGCAAGATGTAGGAGGTCTTCTATCTCAGAGGTCCTATTTGGGGATGTATTAAGGGAGTGTATCCTTTTCCTGTCCATGTAATAAGTTATTGTTCTCACAGGCTAAAGAGCACTGAATCTGTCCCTTTGTTTTCTTTTCCTAAATAGGCGCTCTTTCAACTTTTGAAAATTCCCTGAAGGTAGTTTCCATCATACTATTTGACCTAATAAGTGACCTAATAATTTGACCACTAACTTTCTCATATGATAAAATCCTTATGACTATTTCCTTATGAGAAGATTTTTATGATTGAAATTCTTCTGGCTACCCTCCATAATAATAACTACAGTTTTGCAGATGGGTTTGACAGATGCTCTTGAAACTTAAAAACAAACATCAATTTTAAAAGAAAGGAAGAATCACACAAGTGTTAGAGCAGAGATTTTCAAACTGTATTCCATGGAGCAACTTGAGAAATTGCTACAAAGATCTCAACTCTATTCTTACTGTCTGTCCCCAATCTTTTTTCAATCTTTTATGTTTGTGCCTCTGTAAAATATCATTTTACATGTCAGAGCACTCAGCTTTGAAAAGTGTGCAGTTCTTCGCTGGTGACCTCAAATGATACTTTTGAGTTGCCAGTTGGCAGTGAGTTCCATATTGAATTTTGGGCAAAAGGATAATCAGTGTTGCTGATTCTAAGGTGATATATTTGGTTTGGAAACTAGAAGTGTAGGCAGTGAGGTTGGCATTCTTAGGAAAAATGGTTGCATGAGACTTGTATTTTTGTAGGGTCCTATAGGCAGCGTCTCCAAAGGTAATTTTGGTTTATTCAAGCAAAGTAAAACTTGTTTGTATAATCAGCAGGAGAACAGAGATCCCCAACAAGCTTTTCGATCATGGCTTAAAAAAAAGCATGAAGAGCAGCTGAAAGAAAGAAGGACAGAAGAACTAAGAAAGCAAGAGGAATGCTTATTCTTCCTTAAAGGAACAGAGGGCCGGGAAAGAGCCTTTAAACAGTAAGACAAAGGCAGAGCATGCCTCTCCTCCTCGTGGTTGCTTAGAAGGTTACTTGGAAAAAAAACTAAGTAAAACAACACCTCAGAATAGTTTCTCATATTATTCAATGTTAAAAATGTGAGAAAAATTTTTAACTCCATGTTTTGCATAATAGCTATTCTGTTCTTCAGATTTTCAACACTAAAATGGTTTCCTCTAGCATGAGTGGGGTACCCTTTGATAGCCTCCCATGTATTTATTTATTGGTTTGTTAGTGGAATTGTTCATGTTTTAGAGAAATGGTTCAAAGCTTCTCCTACACAGTCCTCTGAAAAATGGATTAAAGTGTTGCATTTATGAAGAAATTTTTTTTTTTTCTATAAAGCAAAACAAGCAATGAAGGAAGATCTGTAGGGAGCAATGAAAAAATTGGGGCACATAACCTGGTAATTTAAGACAATCCTGATCTCTTTCCAGTTATTTGGGTCAGACTGCATTACATGGCTAATTCTAAGGAAACAGACCTGGTTTCGTTAGTTTGTTAGCGAGCCTTGGGGAAGAAGCGAATATTGAGTCTAGTTGTTTTACGTTCATGTCTTTTTTTTTCTCGCTCTGTTTCTTTGCTTTTTCCTTTTATTTAATTTTTTTGTTTTGTTTTTAGAGGAAGGAAGTCAAGTAGGTAGCAAGCAGGAAGGAAGAGAGAAGAGGAGGAAAAAGCATTTTATTTGCTTAGTTGTTCATTTTTGTTCTCCTTGGTTCCAGGGCTTCAAATCCACATCCTTGGACTGTGCTTGGACCGTGTGGTCTTAACTCCTGAGCCAACAGACTGCACCTTTATATTTCATTGTTTAAAATAAGCCTTTATTATATCAGAAGCAGTAGATGTACAATGTGGAAATGGAAGGGGAAAAGTCACATTTTATTACCCTAAGTCACTGTTAGTAATTTGGTGCACATCATCTAGATATTTCTCTGTACATATTTTTACAATTTTAAAGTATAAAATGATATATGTGTATCTAAATGTGCACATATATTATTCATATATTTTTTTCCTCAACTGATCCCTAAATGACTATATTTAATTTACTCAAACTCATATCCCATTCAGGACTGCACAGCATTGAATTATATTTTCTTAAGTCTCTTTCATTCTAATAGTTATTTTTGAAAAAAATTATATACATACCATATAAACACTTACAAATGAGACCTATGTAGTTATTTTTAATGTTATTTTATGTAAGCAAACTTTATAGATTGAAATGTGTTAGAAAGTACATTCTTCCTTGAATTTTTTGAATTTTTTTTGTGCTTAGGTTTATTATTCCATTTTAAGGAAGAACTGATGAATGTACTAAAGACCAAGAGCGCTATAATTTCCCTACTCAGGAGAGCAAGACAGTGTTTCTACATGCTGGTTTTCTTGGTTAAGAATTGTTTTGTAATCCAGTAGTTGCAAAACAAAATTGTTTAGAATTGATCAAATATTCATTTGTTTAGAAAACTTTTTTTTTTAAAGAAATGTGCAGGTAGGGATGAAGGTGGCAAGAAGGCAAGCAGGCAGGAAGAGAGAGGAGGAAGAACTTCATTAATTTTCATTTAGTTGTACTTCTTAGTTGTTTTCCCTGGCCTGGGATGCAAACCCAGGTCCTTGGGATGTATGTGGACTACGCTTAGACTGGAGGCAGCTGACCAAACCACTATTCCACCAGGGCACGCCGAGAAAACTATATATGTTTTTTAAATGATAGGACCTATATCACACGTAAAATGTTGTTTATTACTATAAAACAAATTATGTTGACCATTTCATTATGAGACACTCTTAATTCTAAACCTTTGTTTCCAAATATAACTACTGTCTTGTGTGAGCTTAGGGCATAAGCCTGAATTTCTTCTGTTAATATTTTAACAGTTTGTGTTGTGACTAGAGCATTTTTCTGTCACTAAAGTCCACTCCCTTTGTCTGTAGTAACTTGTGTGAACAGCATATTGTTTGATCACTCACTGGGTCTGTCTCTTCCTACAGATGGCTAAAAAGGAAAAGGGTAGAAAAACTATTGGAGCAGCAAGCTGTCAAGGAAAGAGCGAGACAGCTCCGACAAGAAGCAAGGCGTTCGAAACAGTTTCAGAACCACCTCTGCACGTCAGAAGCCAAATCTTTCCGTTTTACTGATTACAACTGAAGGTATCTATTAAAGACTTCTTTTGAGACCTCCTACCCTCAGCATTTTAGTTATCACTTCTTATGTCCCATGTGTTTCGGTCATACTCTTTCATACATATTACGAATCTAATAATTATTTTTGGTAATGTTGACAGTAAATTATCTTTTTTAAACACTAGAACAAAATAAATGTCTTCTCTCATAGCTTTATAATGTGTTGTGCCATCTCAGTCTGTGAAAGAAATTGAACAGATGAACTCTACCTTCCTTCTAAATTATTTTAACATTTCTAGCTGGGGACAGATTTAGATTTAGATTTAGATTATTTGGATTCTAGAAAGGGACAGATTTCTATTCTTAGTTCCTACTATCATTTAAAAAATTGCTATAGAACATGTCATAAGGCAGGAGGAATGACCTGTTAGACAGCCTGGTTCAAGGCTGATACAATGTCCCATCTACATGAGCTTTGAATTGTTATAGCAGTGGCAAGTTCATCAATAGGTCTACTTCTTTTTCTATCATATATTTTTATTGAGGTAACATTGTTGAAAACACTATATAAAGTTGATATGTACACTCTTTACCAAATAGGATTTCACACTCTTCTCACCACCAAATTTATAATCCTTCAGCTCTGTCCATTGAACTCCATGACACTTTACTCCTACCTGCTTCAAGCTGTTCCTTAAAAAAAATAGACAATAATTATGCATACTATTTTTAGGTATGTTGCAAAATTAGGTAGGTCTTGCTGAGTTTATCATGTGCCTGATATTGTAAATTCTTTACATAAATAATTTGATATACTCCTATGACAATCCTATTAGTTCTATTTAGCAGATGAGGAAACTATATGATTGCAAAACTCTCTTTAGTTGTATGACCTGCATACCATGGTGTAGGCATTTTTGAATACTTAAGACTACAGGAATCTGACCTGTGGGGCAACAGTATCTTTGATATGTTAGAGCCTTTAAGTGTGATGGAGAACAGAGAATCCCTATCATTCTGTTAGAACCTCAAAGGCAAGGTAACTTACTGGAATCTGAATTTGAAGTTGTTCTCTCCTGTCTCTACTTCTTCGAGCATTTTCATGAAATATCAGGCAGTTTAGTGCTCCATTAGTCTTATGTTTTAAGTTATCCTTAAGGATAAGAACCAATTTGACATTGAAATGTTCCACATTTTAAAAAAACGGGTGCTGTAACTTCATTAAGGGATTACAAAGAATTTGTAGATTGTGTTTTTAATATTATCTTCCAATCCATGAACACAGATGTCTCATTTCAGGCAGCAATGTTTTGTAGCTTTCAGTGTTTAAGTCTTTCATCTCCTTGGTTAGATATACTCATGCTCATTTTATTGCAAATGAAAAATTTTAAGTTAAATTTTCTTTTTGGACCATGCATTCAAAATACAAAGCCAAAATTTTTCATTCACTGAGGTTGTATCCTTGCAGCTTTGCTGAAACTGTGTATAGGCACTTTTATTTTTGTGGATTCTTTATTTCTGGTAACTTGTAGTGGAATCCTACACTGTCACTTTGAGTCTTATTTCACTAATTATAATGTTTTAGTTTCATCTGTGCTATAGCAGATCTTAACTTTCATCCCTTTTTAAAAGCTAACAGATCCCATTGGATGCATGCGCCACATTTTGATTCATCTATCAAGACACTTGGATTAATCTTTTTGTTGTGAATAATGCTTCTATAAAATACCTGAGTCCACTTTCAGTATTGCTTAGAAATGGTGTTGTTGGATCATATGGTAATTTTGTTTAATTTTTTTGGACCCGCCATACTACTTTTAATACAAACTATGCCATTTTCCATTTCCACTGGCAACACACAGGGTTCCAATTTTCACCACATTCTTGCCAACTTGTTTTCTTTTGTTTTGATGTCATCCTACTGGGTATGAGGTGTTATTGATTGGCATTTCCCTAATGATTACTATTTGATTATCTTTTGATGTGTTTACTGGCCATTGTCATTCTGATTCTTCTATATGTCAAATTTTGAACCTATTCAAAATATGGACTCCTCTGCACAAAACCAACATGAGAAGGTGTTTTGCGGAAGTGGTGTGGCTGTAAAATATTTTTAGTTTTCCAAACATACAGCATTTATTTTAACAGTAGTCCCATAGTCCCTTCACTCCCAGTATTTTTATAAGCCTCTCATTGGCCTGCCCCCCAAATCACTAAAAAGGCAAAGGACTTCTTGCCATGCTATTATTACTTTGGAGTGACCTTTGATTACACCTTTTCAATTCTGTACAGTTCAATTTATTTTTTTTTTCTGCAGTGCTTCTGGCGTCATACCCAAGAAATCCCTGCTAAATCCAATGTCATGAAGTATTTGTTTTCTTCTGTAGTATAAGACTAAAGGAAAGTTGAGTAGACTAAAGACTAAAGCCAGTTGAGTATAAGCCAGATGATGACTTGAAAAGAAGCACCTCTTTCAGGGAGAAAAATATTCAATATTCAAAATAAAGAAGGTAGAGAAATTTATTGCCACTTAAAAGTACATTCACAGATAAATCAGACCAAAAAATACCATAAACTGACATTAAAATATATTACTTAACTATATTTGTCTTTTGAAGATTTCTCTGATAGGCACTTCTGAAACTAATTAGCATAATTTGGTAAAAATATTTTGTGGATTTTTTTAAAGGTCTATAAAAGGGTGTTTTATGATGGTCCGTCAAAAACAAATAATCATATATATTACATAACATAAATTAATGACTGCAGCCTGGGTTTTGCACAGTATTCCAGTCTCACCATATTCATAAATATCAAACTGGGCATTCCTGCTGTGTCACATTTGCCAGACTGAACTCAGTGGTTATAATCTGTTTCTTTTACATATGTCAAGTTGAATTCATTCAAAATACAAAATCCCTTAGACAAAACCAACATAAGAACATGTTTTGCTGATTCACTTATTAATGTGGCTATAAAACATTTTTCATTTTTATAACATATAGCATTTAAGAGTCCCATAGTCCCTTCACCCCTACTGTTTCGATAAGCCCCTACAGACCCCAAAATCCCTCAATAGGGAAAGGACATCCCTGTCTTCTCCCCCCAAAGATATTCCTTTAGAGTAAGGGTGAGAATACTTCTCTGTAAAGGGCCAGGGAATAAATATTTAGGCTCCGTAGGTCACACCAACCCTGTGAGCAGAATCTCCACAGCCAGTAGGTGAACAGATTTGGCTGTACGTGACTGATGGCCAGTTTGCCAGCCCTGGTTTTAGAGTACCTGAGTTAAATCTGCTCATATAAAATATACAGCCAAATCAATACTTAAGGCCTTTTCGAGTCCTGTAGGAAAAGCATCTTCTAATACCTGGAAAGTATTCACTACTTTAAATGTATCTACACAGTTCCACACTTTTCTTACCCTGAGATATTTATTAAGATAGGGTGATGTGGAGCCCAGTACATTACACTTCTTTGGGGATACATGTTACTTAAATAGAAAGTGAGATTACTTCTAGTAGTTTAAGAACCCTAGCTCCCAAACAGCAATGACTCTTGGGTAAAAAAAGTAAGTGCCTGTCGTATGTACGCTTTCATTGCACTGAAGGTTAAAGAACAACGAGCTCTCCCTGACAGTGATTGCAGCAATTGAAAGTTATATTTTCGTAGCTAGTATAGGGATGAAATCGTCCAATATTTTTCTTTGTAGCAAGTAAAGTGGTTGGTGAAGACTCAGAAAATGGATTATCAGGTGAGCTTTCCATACAGGTAACTGGATCCAAAATGTGTAGAACCTAAGAAAAAATAAAAGATATATTATTAAGTAAAATATTCCATATAGTGGTTTCCACATCAAACAACTCAAGAAAAGGACTATCAAAGAGTTAGCAGCTAAAACACAGGCTTTCTTCAAAAAAAGTTTTCTTTCTCTTGAAGGCAAGTGATAGAGTTCTATAAAATTAAAGCTCAGAGGCGGAAATTTTCTTCAAGATCACAGGTTCATCAGCATGAAAATGAAGTTTCAACCCTGTATTTCCTAGCTCTGAATTTCCCTTGTCCTTACCATTGCACCACTTCATACTTTACACTAAGAAGACAGTCTTAGAAATTCTACAGATCACAAAAGAGGAATACTTTACCGTTTCAGCCATTTTTTCTGCTGGGGTGCTGCAGAAATCAACTGCTGATGGAATCTTTTTTTGACCACTAATGCCAACATTCCCCAGAAGATGAGAATTTACTGCTTTTGCCAACTTGTGATTTGTTGATGCGAGTTCTGCTGTGCTGTGCAGTTGGGAACTAGGATAGTAAGTCTGCTCTCTTCCCCATTGCAGGGAGACTAAGAGCTCCTCCAGTAATCTGCACAGAACACATGTCAACACTGACCATTAGAGGACAAATGTAAAATTAAGGATACCGAATAAATGGAAAACATTTCTGAAAGCATACAGTATCTTTCTTCCATATCTTTCAGTTAAGAAAAAAAAAAAAAAGGTCTGGTAAAATAAGTTAAACTACTTTAGAAAGCGCTCAAAGATGTACTAGATTCTTATCTGGAATCAACAGTACATTCTCATTATTTTGCACAGGTGAAACAGACTAGTATATATTGATGTAGTACAGAACTACTGATGTGTGCAGTTACTGAAATACTCATATATTTCCTTTTTGGTGAGTTACATTAATTGGTTTTTGAATGATAAACCAACTTACAAATCCTGGCATAAAACCTACTTGGCCATGATGTATAAACCTTTTTGTATATTGTTGGATTTGATTCACTAGAATTCTGGATGGATTTCTGTATCTCTGTTCATGAGAGATATTGTCCTGTAGTCTCTGTAATGTCTCTAGTTTTGGTATCAAGAAAACCTTGGTTTCACAAAATGAGCTGGAAACTGTTCCCTTCACTATTTCCTAGAAGAGCTTCTGTAGATTTGTTTTCATTTTGCCTCAAATGTTTGTTAGTGTTCACCAGAGGATGGAGTTTACTGGCTGGAAGTTTTTTAACTACAAATGCAGCTGCTTGCATAGGTCAGGATGACCTTTGGTGGCCTGTGTGTTTGAAGGACTTTGTCCATTTCATTTTGGTTGTTGATTTTATTGGTTCAGAGTCATTTGGAACATCCCTTTAATCTTCACGTCTCTAGAATCTGCTTTGCACCTCCCCGTCCCTTCTCATTTCTGGTATTGGTAATGTCTATCTTTTCCCTCACTAATTATACTGCCTAGGGGTTTCTTAAATTTATCTTTTCAAAACACCAGCGTTTGACTTTCTATTGCACTGATTTCTGTTTTCATCCTTAACTATTTCTTCCTTTTAGTTAATTTGTTCTTTAAGAAGGACACTTAGATGACTGACAACATCTTTCTTCTCTTCTAAAAGAAGCTTTCAGGCTACAAATCATCCTCTAAGAAACTACTTTTGTTTCTTCCCACAAAAATCTGTTATTTTGATATATTGTCTTTTCATGTTTGTAATTTCTCTGATAATTTCCTCTTTGACCCTTACTGATATGATTTGTAACAAATCAGTTATATTAACCAAAACCTACTTTTAAATCCAGAAAGTTCTTTAATTGTAATGAATATCTCCCCAATTAAGAATGCAAGAAGCTTGTCTTTCTCCCTCTCCTAGGCATCTCTTTTAAAATGCTACTCGGAGTATATGCTTGCTAAGACAGTAAATGTAGAAACACTGAAGAAACACTACAGGAGGCCCACAATAAGAACTGCAGGAGAAAGTAGGAGTTCAGAACAGAAACAGTGCTGTACCTCTGGGTAGCGAGCATTTCCTGACGAAACTGTTTGCGTTCACTCAGGAGATCTCGGAGAGCGCTCTGTGCATCACGGCTTTGCCGCTGGAGAACTGCTCTGGAGTTGGTTAACTCATCTGCCATAACCCTGGAAAAGATTAACATCTTACATGGAAATTCTCTGACAGTAACATGGGCTACAGAAGTTAATATACTACCTTTGTGACTGTCATTTTCAAAAGCTTACACAAATTTAGCACAAAGTACTTTAGTTTTTATATCTTCACTAAAAAGTATTGATTTTTATGAGCTTAGAACTCATCAAAGAATTCAGTTAAACTACAGGATTACAAAATAAAAGAGGAAACTTATTTAATTTTTCTATATAGTGACATTTCGAATGTACTTCAGAGTCTTACTCTAGATCAAATTATGAAAAACATAATGAAATATTTTTAAATACAGAACATTTTAGAGGAAAACAAAAATAAATTATTTTCCCACCAATTACCTCTGAGTCATTAGAAAAACATTAAAATATAAAATTTCTCCTCTCCAGCATCCACGTCCTCCTTTTATATATAAAGTTTATGTTTCGCAGAAAAAAGTAATTTATGTATATTCAACATACTAGTATATGTTAAAAATATATTGATTACATTACAAAAAAAGATTAAATATAAAATTGCTATACTTTTTTCATCTATTCATTTGTCTTGGTATTTTTTTCATATTAGTGCACATAAAATTATCTCAATTCCCTTTCTTTTTCTTAAAGAGCTTCATAGTTCCTTACGATTGGATATACCAAAATTTATTTAAGCAATTCCCTCTTTACAGAATGAGCAAAGCTTTAAGTATTTATTCCACTGAAAACCTTAAATCTAAAATTTAAGTCTTGACTATGGCAACCCCTGAATTCTTAAAATGAAAACATTTTGACACTGAAATATTACATTTTTACTGCTTTTAGAATGCTACTGCCACTATTGATCAAGTTACTATTAAAATTACATACTGCAAAATCTGTATTTTTACATAATTTGCCTCCTAAACTGTTCAATGAGAATCAACTTAACTTTCATTCTAAGTTCTCCAAATAGCATCTTATGGTAGCACAATTAGAAAATTAAGAACATTAAGAGAGTAATCAATTATAAGAAAGATATTAAGACATTTTTCTAGTCATCACAATCAGTAGGTCTTCAAGTATAACCTGGAAAGCTCTGGTGATTTGTGAGGCACCTCTAGACAACTGAAATTAAAGCAAGTTATTAACATTTTATTGTGGAGCTCTTGGCCAAGCACTGGAAACACAATGATGGATAAACCTGCAGGTCTGTTCTCTAGTAACTCAACGTTGGGAAGAGAGGGTGGAAGGCAGAGACATAATATACAGCAGAGTTTCACAATGACCAGTGTGTCCACGGGCCTGGACTAGGACTCGGGTTTCGCCTCTGTTGGAGAGTAGCCTCCGTCAGCATGAAACAAATGTTAGCATTTTCTACTTGTACATGGACAGAAAAAGATTGAGACACTCTTATTATACAGTTAAAAAGAGTTACGAGAACAGAACAAGAGGGACAAGTAATATGGAGTTGTAATGATATTTGAGTCCTCTAACAGAAGGTGGGGAAAAGTAATTTAGTTATTTTTGTTGTTACTGATTTTAATATTTTACTAGATATCTGCATTTAAAGTTTTTTGGATCTGTAGTAGGAGTGAGTTTTACATGGAATAGTAACCTAAAATTCTAGGGTGAAGGAGGATCCTTACGTCGTTACTTCTCCATTTATGGAAAATTGTGGGACCATCAGAAGAGGGAGAGTTCACATCTTAAATAACATAAGGAGTTCTTTGATGTCTGACTCAGGAATTTTCACACTACAATCTACTTTCTTTTAGTATGAATTAAAAATCAGATAGAGCAGAGACTAGAAATGATACCTAAAGGAGAAAATACCTGCTTGCAAGGAATTTACTTCTCCAAACATCACACTGTATAGACATCCGTTCTAACTGTTCAGAAAGCTGAGCTGTGTTCCGACTTAGGGCTTCGTTTTCTAAAATAAGCTGATTCTTTTCACGGGCTAGACGTTCAAAGTGATACTGAAGATCATTCCCAACAGAAGCCACCAGCAACTTTTTTAACTCACGATTGACCTAGGAGAGAACATGATCAAATACTACAAGCTCAAAGAAATGTCACTGACTTTAACAAAATGAACAAAAGAGAAACTGTGTTTCTGTATAACTTGGACCTCCATTATTTAAAAGAAGACATCAAAAAGTGATATTTAATAATTTTAATTTTCATAATATATACAAACCAAATTTCTACATCTCTGTAGTCAGTGTATATAAACTGAGCATCTTATAATAAAAAAGCACAAATCATAAAAATTATGAACTGCTCCCAATCAATAAACAACTAGAAAACTAAACGAATAGGTTTTCCTCAAAAAATATGACAATGTTTTATGTGACTTTGAGCTTATTCAACATTTAAAAACTAATTTCTTTGTGCCTGAGGAGTCTGACTTTTAAGAATCTAAGCAGAGGAAGTCAACAGGGTTATCTATAAACAGATTCTTTATGCTGTTATCAAAAATTAATAAATTTAAACATAAATGTCCATAATATATGATGTGGCCATTGAAAAACATTGTTGCTATTAATGATGATGTCGTACTAGGATATTCTGTAAAATGGTAATATAGTTACCTTTAAGAAGAGGGTTATTAAGATAACAATAAAGTCAATATGCATAATTAGGCAGTTCTACCTGGAAGGTATGCTGATAGGTGGTCCTGTTTTCATTGTCTAAGATGTAAATATTTCCTACTTTTATCGTTAGAATTATTTAAAAATATATTTATATAAGAACCACTATCCACAGTGTCATTTTCAAATACGAACATATAGAAAAAAGACATATAGTCCAAGAATCAAAATAAAAATGGAGTAAGGTAATTATTAAGATGCAAAGATTTAAGAAACAGTTAAGCACTATAGGTTGTTTTCCATTTACGATGAAGATACCAAGACATATCATTCTCATTGTACCAAGTATTATGTATTATAGACAAAAATATTTGGAATTTATAGATCCTTAAAACAGAAATTGCTTGAACAAATCCATTTCAAAGCATTTCAAAGACCAACTTAGTCAATCTTGTGCGGCATTTATAAATGTAACCTCTTTACAACTTAAAAATGGTCTTATCCAAAGCACTTATACTTCCATCTTCAACTAGGTTTAGAGTATAAGTTCCCAACATAAACTTCCTCAACTATCGGGAGAAAATGTGAAATCTAAGGAAATATTTTCGGGAAGTGACAAGAAATGACATTCCCAGGAGGAAATACACTTTTCTAACATGCAGGCTTAAAAGGTCCAGCTGTCAGAAGAGTGGGGCTGTTCTTACCTCTGTCTGTACTCGCAGCTGGTTGGAAAGACCTTCTTTGTCCTGTAGTAACCTTCTCTCAGAGCTCTTGAGCTTTTCCAGTATATTCTTGACCTCTGACAGTTCCTTTCTAGGTTCTACAACTCCCTCTGACTGACCAAGGTATTCTCCTTTATGATGTCCCAGAGACTTAACCTTTGTGTTTCTGGTGGGGACATCATGGGTTATAGCAGCTCTGGGAATTACTATTCGGACGGCTTCAACTTCCACTGCTTTTTCGGCGAGAATCTTCCCTAGCTGAAGAACTCCTGGGCTTGCCGATGGAACCACCTTCTTTCGTGGACTCTGAAGGATGTGCTGCTTTATGGGGTGGACGCCAGAGGGAACTTCAACAGATTTAGGTGGCTCCTCAGTTTCCATTCCATCTCCTGCTCCTCGGACTGGGGTGGTAGTAAGGGTGCCTAGAAGGAGCACAAAACAAGTACTTACTGAAGGCAAATGCCAGTAGAATGACAAGATCTGCTGTGCCCTACATTCAAGACTACTGGCACTAAAAAGAATGGAGAAAATTCCGAGTAAAAAGTCAATTTCAAAAAAAAAAAAAAAAAAAAAAGTCAAGTTTTGGCAAAAGATCAAGAAAGTCTTAAATTGTTTTTAAGTAAATAGTTTCTCTCTGCTGAAAATCCCAAGAAGTTTGGGATCAGGGTATTTGGTTTTGACTTCTACTTTCTAGCATGAGCGTGCATAAATCACTCACCCCTCTGTGAGTTTCCTAACCTGCAAAATGGAGATGGTAACAAACATGCTTCAGGATTTTATAAGAAAGAATGTAATAAGATCAAGTGTCTGGCACACTGTAGACAATCATTATGTTAAATATATAGTGATATGTATATATCAAATATATCTTTGTTCACAGGTGTTTATATATACACCAACACACACACACACATATTTGAAACCATCTACTCAAAATCCCTCCGTCTGATTTTGTGAACTCCTGGTAAAGAATGCTTTGCAGAAGCTAGCCAACTCGACCGTTCAGTACTCTTTTCCTAGGCCTCTATTCAGGTCTTTGTTTCTGTTACTAATTATATTAAACGGTTTATTTCGACTTCTCTGTGGTTCTGAATAATCCCTAGTAAGTCAGCTTAAACTCCACTCTTTGCATTCAATCTTCCCTTCTCTCTGAACATGTGAGAAAAACGCAGATCTGAATGCACAAAACCCTTGAAAGGCCTCCCATTCCTCTCAGAATAGAGACCAAGATCCTTTCCATGGTCTGTACAAGGAGCCCCCACCCCCGGTCCCACTGGGATCTGACCCATCTCCTGGGTCTCAATCTGTCATTCTCTCCCTCACACCCTATGTTCCCATCTTACTTCTTTTCCTTTAGTGTCATAATAGCAGCAAAAACCTTCCTCTGCAGGTACTTCCCTGAATGGAATGGTCTTCCTAACTCCCTTTCCCCTGAAGTAAATTCCTATTCATTCTTCAAATCTCACTACAACTTCTCCTAAGGAATGCCTTTCTCTCATCTTCCCTGATTAGACTGGGTTCCTTTTTATATGCTTCTACAGCAAAGACCCTATGACCATTATTAAAATGATAGGTATTTCCTCCTAATGTAATTAGTTGGTGCCTTCCACTAGAATTTATGTTCTGTGAGGGTAGGGACTAAGTGTCTCTTGTTTACCTCCATATTCTCAAGTACCTTGCCCTTAGTAGTTTAATCTGATTAATAACAAATGAATGATAACACAGGCAAGAACAAAGGATATAACAATGGTCATAAATTAAGTGGTCACAGGCAGCAAACATGTTGCTAGATGTCTAATATTGCTTAGCCAGACATTGTGTGACCTAGTGGGGACTTCAGAAACTTATCTAATTTAGGAGACAGGATATACATGTAAAAAGATAACATGTATTATAGGTTAACAAAAGGGCTCAATAAGTCATACAAAAATATTTCCATATAAATTTTATGTCTACAGAAATGTTAATTAAGACCAACAGTAAACTAATGATTAATCCTGAGTGAATTCATTACTTTAGTAAAATCATATATATATATTTTATGATTATGATTATATATTAAAGATATATCTTCTAAGACAGGATACAGAATTCCTAGTTTAAAAAAAGTCAAAGGACATCCTTAGTCTAAATTATTATATTAGTACCATGTCCAGATGAATACAATATTGTGATGAATTAAATAAGCATTAATTACATTTCACTGTAATCCATGTATTTAGGAGAAAATCAACTTAGTATAAGCAATAATAGGTTTTATTAAAACTAAATCTTTCTTAATCATTTCTGAAGTATAAAGCTATATTGAAAGAGGGATTACACAAAATTTAAACATTCTAGATTCAAGCAATGACTTAAGTTACCTCCGTTTGTGGATCTTGCCCTAGAAACAAAATTATCTAGCCAATGTACCATAGTAAATGGTGTTTGCCTACAATAATGTTAAGAAAATAAGTATGAAAAAATTATCTATTAGGATGTTTTATAGCAAGAGAAATAACTAAAAGATTACTTTCCTTAGAGATATTTTATTAAGTTTCTACCTTTAAATAAGATTATTTTTCTTTTTCTTCCAAACATTGTTACATAAAGAAACTACAGAGTAGAACAGATTATATTTACAGTTACATGTCTTCTGGTTTCTATTTTGTTTTTAAAAAACAATCCATTATCAAAAGATATTAAGAATAATTATATTCTCATCAATTAAAAATTACTTCAATTTCAATATTTTTATATACTTGTAATCATAATTTTATAAGCATAATGTTTTTCCATTTTGCTAGTCTTCATAGTTTTCATTTTGACTACATTATTTCAAGTAAATGTAGCACTATTATTTCTTCTTAATTTAGACTCTTCAATATTTCACTAATGATGTTTTTGTGAACTTTTTTCACTACAGATTTTTTTCAACTTCTGAACTATTTCTTTTGAATAAGTTATCAAGAATAAAATGCCAGATGTTTTGTCAAAATGCCTCACAAAATAATTCTACCAATGCTATCAACAGATTGATTCCTTCTGTCCTTATTTTTATTTATTTTTGCATGCTCAATACCTAAGAATTAATGCAACTCTTAAAAGTAAGTAATAATACATGTAAAGTGTTTAGAATGGTGTCTGGCACAGTAAAGTGCTCATTAAATGTTTGCTCCTATTGTTTTATTATTAACATTCTGTAATAAATTTCTAATTTTAATTAAAGGGACAAAGAAGGCCTAAATGATGTCCTAAAATATAATTTTAGCTCTTAGTCCCTTATGCTAAAGCCTTACAAAGTTTTAACTTAGACTGTGGGACTATTTTTTCATTCAACAGTTTTGTTTTTGTTTTTCAATTTTTCCTATGTATATAGAGATGTTACTGGTAGTCTTTTAGGAGGTGGAAAGACGTGTGGGATAAAATCAATGTGTTCTAGTTCATAAAACAATTTACAATAGAAGAAAATATTTGATCATTTCTATATTAAATATAAATTAAACATCCCTTGGGTGTTAGGACTGACTACTTTCAAAAACGTGACCAAGGAAAGTGAAATAAAGGGCTTGGTATCTTAGCTTTTGTTGAAGTGTGTAGGCACTCAGGAGAATTTCTACCCAACTATTTAAAAAAATAAAAGCCTGTTCTTCTAACTCAATCTCATGTAAATTTAATGTTGTCATTAAGACAATGACATTTTTAGAAGTAATGCAGAAACATGTATAGATTAATTTTAAAAAATTGGGGCATGCCCTGGTGGTCTAGCGGTCTAGTCCACCCTGGGAGCAGTCCTACATCCATCCCAAGGTCCCAGGTTCAAGCCCCAGGGCTGGGGGAATAACCAATGTGAACAACTAAATAAAAAGAAAGTGCTTCTCTATGTCTGCCTACTTACCTTCATTTCCACCTGTAACTTTTCTTAAAAAACAAAAAACAAAAAACAAAAAACATCAAAAAAAGTGATACCATTCAGGCCGACTGAAGCTGAAGAAATAAGAAGCAGATATGATATACTTTCAGGGGCAAAGAGGATTTCTAGGCAAGTCATAACATTTTAGAGTTGGAATTTTAGGTAATGGAGATTTAAGAATAAGTCACAAATGGTTAATGTATTTAAAAGGTAAAGAAACACTGGGTACTTAATATAAATATCTTTCAAATAGTAAGTCATAAAACCTCAATCAAGAAATTCAACCAGCTTGATTCAACTTCAGTTTAATCTCAACTTTCAATTGTCCTACTTACTCAAGCATTTGTAGGTGTAAAGCAAAGCATCTACCACATGGCCATTCCCTCTGTAACAATGATGGTTCTAGCAAATGTGCTAGGAGCAGTAGGAGTCGAGCCTTCTGTTTGCTCACCCCTCATTTACCTTTCATAATTCTGTTCTGCCTTGTGACACACACAGACATCTTTATTACATATGCACTAGGCCCAATCCAAGACACTCAAGAGCAATTACCTTCTCTTAAGTGGGAAGACAAAGGCCTATGGTAGCAACTCCATAAGGATGAGTAATGCTTAACCAAAACATCAACTCCTCTTCTGCTTCCCTCTTTGAAGGGAACCAAAAAGCAACTCTTCAATTATTCATCAACATCACTTCCATCTGTGATCACTTAACAAAAAAATAATTAAGACATCTGAAGTTTATGACTCATTCTTGGTGCTTTCCCCAAGGGCTGGTGAAACATAGGGAAAGAGCAAATAATTTACAATAGGGGTGAGCAAACTTTTTCTATAAAGGACCAGATAATATTTTAGGCTTTATAGACTATGAGGCAAAAGTGAGAATACTATATAGGAACTTAAATTAAAAAAAAAAATTGTTTAGAATTAAAACTGTAATAACTGAGTAGTTTTTGGTAACGTAAGTCTTCTACTGGGAAGAACAGGATTCTCTTTATTCAGGATAACACTTGCCTTAAGTGTATTCAAAGTTAGTGTTCCTTTTTACCAAACTGATTGCAAATATCCAGGAGCCCTGAAAGTCATCATTTGCCAACCTCCATTTCTAGAATACGATATGATTTAATAGTCTGTCATTAAACACTTCTTTTTTGATAAAGCTGTAGATCTCTGAAGATAGACGAAGTTAGCAGGATGGTGTAGTAAAAAGAATACCAGACTCCAAGTAACTGAAGTTCCTGCTGCGACACAGCATGTTACCTGGGGTGAATCACTTACTCTAGCCTTCCTCTTATTCCTCAGGGCTTTCAGCATCATGTGAATACCAGAGTATTTTTAAATAGTTTCTTTCTTTCAAAGACTAGACTGTTGGGGCGCCTCAGGGCAGGAACGGCCCCCGTATCTTTTATCTTTAGTTTATGAAATATGCAGAAAGGCTAAGTGTTTACTGAAGTTCATCCACATTAACACACTCACTGGCAGATTTCTTTTTTTTTTTTTAAAGGGAAGGTGCAGGCAGAAATGAAGACGAGCAGGCAAGCAGGAGCGGATTTCATTTTAAAGTCCAATAATGAACTCATTTAAAAGCCATTTCACCTTTTTTCCCCTCTACACTAAATCATTAATTTCTAACTCTACTGTAGACTGACAAACTTTTCAAAGCACACACAGCTTCAGCTATCAAATTAGGGATCATCACTTGGTAATATTAAATCATTTTCTTGTAATGTCACAAATATCATCTAATAAAGTTTAGTTACTATTGAATTAGAAAAATGTTATGTCTAGTGGACTAACAAATTCAGCTCACATGTATGAACACGGAGTACAAACATTCTTTGTGTCACAGGTTCCACAAATGAAGAGTTCCCTGGTAAACCATGGCGGCGCTGTTGCATGCGGTGTATCCTGGAACCTCAGTGGATATTAGTACATTAACGGAGAGGGCCTGCAGGACGATCTATCCTTTAATCCAGCATTTCCTAAATTTATCTGTCCTGCTAATCCTTTTTTACCTCAGACTTTTTCTTCCACAGGACCAGTATTAAAGTCTGTCTACTCAATGGTCTTAGAAATAAGTAAACATCTCAGACTCTCCTATATGGTCTACTTTCACTAAACAGTCTGTTCTATTTACTGCATTTCCTTCTAAAGAGTAGCCCTAGCAGCGAAGACCTCCCTCTCGTGCTGGCAGCATTTCTCAAGTATCTGCTTGCTTTTCTTCTGAGGCAGTTACAGGAAGTACAGGAAGTGACAAATGTCAACCAGAACAAGTGTACCCCTTCTGAGATCATGCAACAGAAGAAGCTCTTGGTGGCTAACAATAATCAACATTATATTCCAGAGGAAGAAGACTGACAGCCTAATTACCTTCCTTACATAATGTTAAGATCAAATGAAATAATGTACGTGAAAGCTTTATAACAGAATTCTCACCAACAAGCAGTAACAAACAATAAAAAAATAAGCTAACTTCAGAGGTCTTTCAAGAACTAACTTTTATGCACTAATGATAATACTGTATCTTCTGCTTTTTGCCATGTACCACGCTGATTGCATTCACGTTATCACTTATCACTTAATTCTCTTATCATTAATCTTCAGTTTATTACTGAAGATTAAACATGACAGTCTCTGGTCTGCTTCTTCTAAAACTATAAAAGCCTCCTTGTGACTCTGAAATGCAATAGCATTTCTGTTGCACTAGCTGAATTCAATTCAATTCAATTCAGTTCAATATTTATTGGTATAATCTTTTCTTCCTAGCTTCCTAAACCTATTTCAACCTTCTTTAAGGAGTTTGCTGCTGCAGGTCTACTTGCTGCAAAGCTGACTTTGAGTAATAGTTTCCCATCCTCACTCTGGAGTCCCAACCTCCAGAGCTTGCTCCACCCAAGAAGCAACTGAGTCAGAAGCATTCACTTTGGGTCATGCTGAGACTGTTACCAATGTCTAAATAACTTGGTCAGTTGGCAGCACACTTTCAGGGTCTGAAGCACAAGGCAAGAGATTGGAGCTATAGATTTGGATGCAATTCTTATAGTTACTAACGTCCTCAGGGTAGAAAAGAAAGAGGGCTGAAAAAATATGAACATTTGAAAGATAAACCAGAAGGTGAAACGGAAATAAAAAAATAGAGCTAGACTAGTGGTATCCAGTAGAACTTTCTGCATTGATGGAAATGTTCAGTATCTTCACTTTCCAATACAATCTTTACCCACATGTGGCTAGTGTGAATTCTTAATTTTAAAAGAATATATTAATTTAAACTCAAATAGCCACATGGGGCTACTACACTGGCTAGTGATGGACTACAAAGGGCTGAAAACAGCCATGTCATGGACAAGGATAGATGTCAAGGATAAAAAGCATTTCAAAAGGTTGGAATGATCAACAGTATGAAATTTTACAGAGAGGACAAACAAGGTAGGACGAAAAGTAACTATTGCGGTTAGCAAGTGTTATGAGTTGAACTGTGTCCTGTCAAAGTGCTGACCCTCTATACCTCAGAAAGTGATCTTATTTGGAAACAGGGTCATTGCAGATGTAATTAGTTAAGATGAAGGTATACTGTAGTCAGTGGGACTTTAATCCAAAATGGCTGGAGTGCCTCATGAACATAAAGGCAGAGAACAGGGTAATGTATCTATGAGCCGAGGGATACAAAATCTCCCGCAGCACACCAGAAATGAGGAGGGACGCCAGGAACAGCTTCTTCCCGAGTGGCTTCAGAGGGAGTATGGCCCTGCCAACCTCTGGATCTTGGCCTCTAGATTCCAGAACTGTGATATAATACATTTCTGGTGTTTAAGACAGCGTGTGGTACTGGCAAACCAGTACAATACCTACTAGTGGTTGATTCATCTACTTAAATCTTGAAAAAAAAGTGCATTCTTATTATTTATATTTTAACTAGTGGACAGAAAACAGACCTGTAAAACTTTACTTTTGCTTAATCTTTAACAGTCGGAGTCATCTAGTAAATACTATGTACTGATATTACAGTGTGTATCTTAAGTACTGAAATGTAAGCACCTCACTGCAAGACAAACCTGGAGAGATCTGACACAAACGAGTCCCACGGAGGCTCCCTGGGATTTAGATGCCTCAAACATCCCTTCATATTGTTATAAATTGCATGTTTTAAAAACACATTATCACATTATTATCAAAAGAAGAACACTTACCTTTGGTGTCTAAACTTTCAAGGGTAGTCATTTTTTAATCAATGAAAATGGATCCCAAGACTTCTACTGAAAAACCTAAAAATGTATAAATATGTTAAGAATTAAAATGATACTATATAAACATATTCATTAAGTCCCTTAATTTAAATACTTCGATATTCCACTTCTGCATTTAGTAAACATTCATTTAGAAAGGGTGTGTCCCTCACATCCCCCTTTCACAGGTGATATTGTTGTGGATATGATATTGCTACCTCTCAAACAAAAGGGGGGCTGTACTTGTAAATTTTTCTTTCACTGTCCTCACCAGTATAAATGATCAATTGTGTGTCCCGAATTTTAGTTCAGAAATAACAATGAAGTTACCGCAGTAGGCACTTTTCTATCACTGATATGACAACAGAAATTTTAAGGTAATTACTTTCTCACTAATTTGTTATGTATGTCAGAGAGGAGCTTCAGTTTACATGTTTAACGGGCCCCCTCTGGGCTTAGGGAGCTAAGGTGCAGACAGATGTTTAACAAAAGACAAAAATGTTCCTGGTAACTTAATTTGTCCTTTCTTGGTAGTGAGATTAAAATGGTATGGCCAGACTTTCAGGAACGTATGTACAGACCACAGCAGAGCAGGAGACACCGGCGAACAGAAGGCGCTGTGGCAGTGACGCTAATATGAGGAGCTGTACACCAGACGGCGACTGTTCTCACCACGAAAACCATCGGTCTGAGCACCCCATACATCCCGGCCCAGGATCTACCATCTCTTCAGAACAGTCACAAGCTCTACCTCTACTGCTCTGAAAACTGGTATCCAAAAAACGTTCCTTCCACTGAGCCCCAAAGCCGCACGGGAAGAAGCCCAAAGAAACGTCCCGGCCTCGCGGGCGTCCGAGCACCGGACGGAAGCGGAGGGGGCGGGGGGAGTGGAGCTGGTGACAGATGTGAACGACCAGCCCGGCAAACTCGCCTTTTCGGGAAGTCGATGCCCAAGTGACGTTCCAGTCCGAACAAGCCTTCCGCGAACCACAGGTCTTTCCCTAGCTCCAAAGCGACGGCACCCCAAAGTCCAACACGGAACCCCGTCCCTTTCCAACACACGCGCTTTGCTCCACAAGCCCGACCTTGAACTCACCTGTAAGATTCTTAATCTGCCGATGCCCGGGCCTTCACGGCACAGGACTCTCACGTCTCCGCGTACCCAACTCGCAGTCCCCGGCCAACCCGTCAGGCTCCCTGACTTCCGGCGGCTCTCGCGCCACGAATCACTTCCGGCAACTCGGTTTCGTTTCCCGGGTACGCTTCCAAAAGGAAAAGCTAAACACTCTGTGGTGCCTTTAAACTCAGTACTACAGACCCTCCCACGTAAGGCTCCAAGAAATGAACAAGGGATCGAGCTCATTATAAAATTAAATCGAGAATATGTGACTCTTAGCTGCGTTTCGCTTCAACTTCCGGGTTAAGGGTCAAACCACCCCCGTGATGACGTTGGAATGTGGAAGGCTGCGTCCAGTCGCCCCAGGCGACTGCGATAAGGGGCGTGTCCTTCAACGGAATGGGCGGGGCAGAGGGTACTCTCAGCCACTAGGGACTAAGGGGCGGGATGGCCTCGGCACGCAAATCCGGCAGTAGGCGTGGCTCCGTTGCCTGAGTAACCGGTGCTGGTGTGGGCGGTGGTGTCTTCTTGTTGCGGGATCCACGTTTCCCGGTGCTGTGGTTCCAGACCATGGTGAGTGCCGGGCGAGGCTGGAAGATCGGCCCCGGGTCCTGGTGACGCAACGTCCCCAGGCTGGGGTCACTCGGAGGCGTTCCGGATCCTTCCCACCTTTGTCCCATTGTCTCTTCCATTCCAGGATCTGTCACTGTAGTTGCCTCGCTCCCCCAGTTTCTTACAGCGCCCAGAATTCTACTTAGCTACTGCTGGGTACTCCAGAGTCCTGTACTCAAAAGTTTAGGGGGTAAAACGCTGCGTCTGAGAGTCAGAATGGAGGCACTATTTCTAACAGACTTTAAAATGTTTAAATTGTTTGCATTTTTAATCGTTGCATCTGGCCACCCCTCCTCACCCCGCTCCCACCCGCAGGCTCTCAGCTTCCCCTGAGGTGCTTCATTGAAGAATCTGCGTTGCTGAGTGTGTGTGGGGCTCAACATTGATCCCAGTCTTCCTGGGCAACTGAGTACTGTCCCCCACCCCATCTAAGGGCACTTAGTAACAGCTGTATTTTTGCATCAGCTCCCATTGATTACCTTCCAAATTCCTGCCTTTCCACTTTAATGCCCAGAGATTACTTGGAGAACTTCTGGAAAATTCACTTGCTTGAGCAGAAATTATGAATGAAATTGTAAATAGGAATGGGACTCTGAATTTTTTTAAACTTGAGGTAACTTTGATTTACAAATTATGTTTAGATGTGCAGGTTCACTATTCATCAAATATATGATAACACATTCTTAAAAGCCTACCAGTGATTTTAATTCATTCACATCTATAAGAACCAGAGTGCTAATTAATTCACTTAATTACCAAAGTCTTTAAACACTTAGCAATAAGGGACTGTTGGCACAGGGGTATAGTTGTGAGTTTAGCAACAGAGACCCACCCACTACCCCTTCTTTATCTATTTATCCACTACTCAGCAATCCTATTTGTTGCCCCTTATCTTGCAGACCCCTTTGCAAATCTTCACTTTACAAATCCTGTGCCTTCCCCTCCTTATTCTAACCAGCTGATAGAGTTTAACAGTTTCTTCAATCCCTCATCCCAACCTACACATTGATGTATATTTTTACCTGTCATTCAGCATTGGGTTTTCTAGTCTAGAGAAAGAGGTGTTGAAGATAATGGATCCTTCTTTGCTCTAGATCTCATTTCCTACCACCCATTCTAGGACTCTTTGCTTCTGGTTACCTTTTTCTTTCCTGTGCTTTCCACCTCTTCCTCTCCATTTCCTTCTCCCTAGTGTTCAAGTCATACATGGTAAGAAGATTAAATAAACAAAAGCACATCCCCCATCTGTGTTTATCCATTGTAGCTCCATTCTTCCATCTATCAGTAAAATGCTTTACAGTGTAGTATTTTCACTTGTATCGACTTCTGCCCTTTCACTTTCATTCTCAACACTGGTCTTATTTCTCTTCTAATGAACTCATAAAGTTGCTCTTAAGTTCTAATGGCCATGTTAATGCCAAATCCAGTAATTAGTACTCAAAATATATTTTAATTAGGTTCTATGACAAGTGAAGTTTGGTCATCATGCCCTCATTTTTTCCGACTGGCTTTTCCTACTTTTTAAATGCCATGGAACTCACTCCTTAATTTCATTTCTTAGTCTATACATTTTCCTCGAGTGTTTTCTTCCGTACATACTAATGCCTAAGCTCTGCCTTTTGAATTTTAGAGTTTCATCTCACACCTGCTGAGGCCTAGTCTAAGTTGCTTCCTGGGACATCTTTACTTTGTTACCACAAAGGCCTCTCAAACATACATAACCGAAATAAACTTCCTGTCTTTGTACACCATTCTACTTACTAAACCAAGAAAATTAATGATACCCCTATGTTGTAACCTACACCAAAAACCAGAGTTATCCTACATTCTTTCCTATGTCTTCCATATTCAGATGGTCATTAGATCCTATTTAAAATCTATTTCTTTCCTGAACTCCTTTTGTTTAGATGTACACAATCATCTGCTAGTCCAGCATGATCAGCCCTCCACTGCTTGGTGGTTTTCTTCTACTGTGAATGTACTTCTTTGGGCAGACATTTACTAGCCAGGGGAGGAGGTGATTAATTTGATCTTTTCCTCTGGGACACGGTTTCCTGTTGGACCTCTTCCATTATGCTATCTGGAATCAGATGACCTTCCATAACTTCTTCTTGTTTTCATATCTTACTGAAGTAGTTTTTATTTATTTTTTTATTGCAGTGACTTTTATTCTACACATTAAAAGACTCATATGTATAGGTTCCCCATATGTGCAGTTTCCCCATTTCTCAGGTATCTATCAACATACCCTGCCCTCCACCAAATCACTCAGTGTTCTTAAACAGTATCCTTTGGGCTCCATCATCACTTGCCACACCACCCCATCCCCCACCCCATCCCATTCCCTGTTGAAAAGCTCCGTTCTATTGCAAGTGTCCAAGGGTTGGTTTTGTTTCATCTCTTCCTTTGTTTTGTCTATTCACATTTCACCTATAAGTGAAGTCATCTGGTATCTTTCTTCTTTTGACTTATTTCACTTAGTATAATCCTCTCTACATCCATCCATATTGATTCAAATGATAGGGTTTCATCTCTTCTAAGGGCTGTGGAGTATTCTATTGTATATATGTACCACATCTTCTTTATCCATTCATCTGATGTTGGCAATTTCCAGTTCTTAGCTATTGTGAATAGTGCTGTAATAAACATGGGGGTGCATAAATCTCTGCGGATGAGTATTTTTGTATCTTTTGGGTAAACACCCAGAAGTGGGTTGGTGGGATAATAAGGAATTTCCATCTTCAACTCTTTGAGGAATCTCCATACCATTTTCCATAGGGGTAAAAAGAGGACATGTTTTCATGTGCCTATTGGCCATCTGTATACATCTTCTTGAGAAAAAATGTCTTTCCAGTTCTTCCCATTTTTTAAATTGGATTGCCTGTTTTTCTGTTACTGCGTTTTATGAGTTCTGTATATATTTTGGATATTAAGCCCTTGTCAGAAATATGAAATGCAAATATTCCTCCCAGTTAGTTGGATGTCTTTTTGTTTTGGTGATATTTTCTTTCTCTGTGAAGAAGTTTTTTAAATCTGATATAGTTCCAGTTGCTTGGTTTCTTTTTGTTTCCCTTGATGGTGGAGTTGTGTCCCCAAAGGTCTCCCTAAGGCTGATGTCATGGAATGTCTTTCCTATGCTGTCTTCAAAAATTTTATGGTTTCCAGTCATAGGTCCATTTTGAGTTAAATTCTATGACTGATGTTAGAGAGTGGTCTAGCATTCTTCTGTATGTTGCTATCCAGTTTTCCCAACATCACTTATTAAAGAGACTTTCTTTTCTCCATCATATGCTTTTGGCTTTTTTGTTGTAGATTAATTGACAGTGTATGACTTGGTCAGTTTCTGGTGATTCAGTTTTATTCCACTGGTCTGTAACTGTTATTATTCAAGTACCATACCATTTTTATCACTGTCACTTTGTAGTATAGTTCAATATCTGGGCACATAATCCCTCCAGATTCATTCTTTTTTGTCGTAAGTGCTTTGGCTTTTTTAAGTCTTTTGTTGTTCTATATAAATTTTAAGAATTTTGGGGCTCTATTTCCTGGAAATAAGCCTGTGAAATTTTAATGGGGATTGCACTAAATATGTATATTGCTTTTGGTAAGATGACCGTTTTAATGATGTTGATTCTTCCCAGCCATGAACAGGGGATATCTTTCTATTTCTTTCAAGAAGTACTTGTAGTTTTCATCGTATAGGTCTTTTACTTCCTTTGTTAAGTATATTCAAAGATATTTGATTCTTTTTACTTATATTTTAAACGGTGTGGTTTTCTTGATTTATTTTCTTCTAGCATATAGTTTGCGTATAAGAATGTGAAGGATTTTTGTGTATTGAATTTGTAACCTGCTGCTTTACTGTATTTGTTGATTAATTCTGGTAGTTTTTTGATATAATTTTTAGAGTTTCTTATATATATGAGTTTTATATATCCGTATACATGTATTATGTATATATTATCATATCATCTGCAAATAATGTTAATTTTAGTTCTTCCTTTCTAGTTTGGATTCCTTTATTTCTTTTTCTTGCCTAATTGCTCTGGCTAAGAACTGCAGTATGATGTTAAATAACAGTGGTGAGAGTGGACAGCCTTGCCTCATTCTTGACCTTAGGAGAAATGCTTTCAATTTTTTACCACTGACTATGATGTTGGCTATTGTGGGTTTGTCCTGTATGGCCTTTGTTATGTTGAGGTATTTCTGAAGTAGTTTTGAAGAGCAAAACCACAAATTCAGCTATTCCCCCCAAGAAATCTATTATCGAAGATAATGTCCATGGGGCCTGACTCCAGCTGTCTAACACTTGTCCATTTGAGATGTAAACCATCTTGCTTCTTTTTCCCCTGCCACCAGAATGACTTCCCTTGCCTGGACACTTGTAATTGTGTGTATGTGTGTGTGTTTGTGTGTGTGTTTTGTTTTGTTGATATTTTGGAGAGGAGGACACATTTTTATTTAGTTGTTCACATTGGTTATTCTTGCTGGACTGGGATGTGAATCCAGGTCTTTGGGATGAATATGGACTGTGCTCCTTTGGAGGTGGCTGACTAAACTACTACTCTACCAGGGCACACTGTAATCATGCCTTTAACAGTCTTATCTGGCAAAATTCTCCAATTCATTATTTTTCTGCCATTAGAAGGAATTTTCTAAAATCCAAATCTGTTGATGTTACTCACCTCTTTGAAATGGTAGACTCCCCATTCATTCCCCTATTTTGTTTTATATAAAATTCAAAGTATCTTGGATGGCTTGTAGGTCCCTCCAGGATTCAGCCCTTTCCTGTCTAGCTTCTTTCTTGTCTCTCCCTCTGTAGACAATCCTTTTAGCCCCTAGCCTTTAAGCTGCTCGCCTTTCATTGAATATACCAAGCAACTTCCAACTGATAATAACTCTTCCCTCCACTGCACAATGCTAGTCCTTATGTGTGGAATGCCCTTACCCCCTGGCTTGTTGCCAGCTCTTCTTGATGCTTTCAGATCAAGGTTAGGTATCTCTTCTGTGATACCTTACTTTTCTACTCACAGTTGTCACCATTCTTTTTTGTCACAGCTTTTTTATAGTAGCTATTTCTGTTATTGTGCTCAACACAGTTCCTTGCAATGATTTGTTTCTAGACTTGTTACTCATCTACTTTGTGAACTCTTAGAAGAATGGATCTTTATTTTGTTTGCTACTATTGCTTAGACTAATATTAGGCACTCGGATACTGCTGATTTAATTATAAAAAAACCAAGAATGAATGTGGTAAGTACTCTGAGAGAGTACAGGGTACTTGGGGGGAGACTGGAGGATGGAGTCCTCACTTTCAGAGTCAGAAAAGCCTTTATGAAGCAAATAGAGTAGAATTACAATAGCTAGAATTCATTGACCTATGTATTAGCTTCCAGAGATGGAAAGTGACCTTTGTGGAATACAGTTTTCTTGTGCCTGTCTTACATTTTCTTATTAAGATTTTCCAACAAGCCCACAAATAGTGAGTGAAGTCCCCACACCCACTGCCCTGGCTGAGTTATAGGTGGTGTTTCTTTCAAATTGGGTGCTGATTGAAGTCATCTACGAAGAAGTGATTTTTATGTTGAGACCTAAATGATGAAGTGCAATGATCTGGGAGTGACTGGCATATTTCATATTTCAAGAACTGACCTGATGGTTTAATGTTGAAAAAAAAAAAAGAATAGAAATCAGGGGTTACATGGGGTAAAAGTAAAAAGAACATGATATGAAGTTAGGAAGATAAGCAGAGGCCAGACCACCTGTAGGTACTGTTAGCGTGAGAGCTCCCGAAGAGACTGGAGCCCCACTCCAGCTCTTGCACCCCATGTGTAAGATTAGCACACAAGATGCAGCAGACGAAAGATTTTATTTGGGGGCATTTATTGAAGCTAACAAGAGAGATAGTACAATCCTCAGGGTGACAAGAAGCAGGCTGGGTTTGAGAGAACACTGGCAATTGGTCCACTCGTGGCACATGTTTTTGTAAAGGGGATCCTTTTGTTGTCCTTCCCCTTCCCACCCCAGGGGTGTTCCGGGGAGTTCCCCTGCTGGGGATTTCCAGGAAAGAGGTGGTGTGAATCCTGGAGATAAGCGTTCCCTTCATTGCACATGCTCCTTACCCATAATTTACTCTCTCATAATGAACTTCCTGTATGGTCACATGTACAATTTTCTGTTAAGAAGATTATAATGGACAAAAGTTACTCCAGGGTGGCCACAGCAGTCAGTGCACCTGTGCAGCCAATCTGCCTTTTTGGTTCTGTTGTTTGTGCTGTTCTCCCACTGGTGAGAATTTTATTTGACCATTTCAGGATGTAGTCAGCCCCTCTGTAGACTAGCCTGCCTACCACACCCACTACAGTGGTGTTTCCCACAATGTAAGTTGTAACCTGTTACTTGGTCATAAAATCAATCCGTGTTATATAGCCAGCATTAAAAGAGAAGACCAAATAGAAACCATATTTATGGTATGCAGTGATGATAACTTCCGTGAAACTTTGATTTAAATTGTTTGTCTGTCATTTGTACTGGTATAATAGACAGTATATTTCTTATGGCAAGCCCCAAAGTTCAAGATTTAGTGCATGTCTAACAGTGTATGCTTTAAAAGGAAATATTGTTGTTGGTGTGCCCTGGTGGAGTGGTAGTTGTGTCTGCCACCTCTGGCCAAGCACAGTCCACAGATATTCCAAGGACATGGGTTTACATCCTGGGGTTGGGGGAAACAACTAAAATGAGCAACTAAAGAAAAATGATGATATTTATTTCTTCCTTCTCTCTCTGCCAGCTTGCCTGCTTGCCTTCATTTCTGCCTGCATCTTTCCTTAAAATATTAGTAATATTAATAATAATAATAATTAAAAAGGGCAAAATTATTGAAATCTCAGCATCTGCAGATTTCTTATTCCTCTTTTGGCCAAGTGATAACTTTATAGTATGATAGGAAAAGTTCTGAATTTAACAAAAGACTAATTTTGGATTAGATGTAGGATTTTCCAGTTTCTTCCTCAGTTGCAGATTTCTCTCCTATAGCAGTTGCTATCAATCTTTTAGGAGAAAAAGGACTTCAGAAAAAGAGAGAAATGGATGTCATTTCTTTGAGTTCTCTCTAATCATGCTGTGTGTATATAGCATCAGAGGCTGATGGTCTCTCTAAGAAGTTGAGGCAGGGTGTTGTTTGATTTGATGGTTTGACTTGGTTGCCACTGCAGTTTAGGTATCTGGTCAGTTTCTGTCTGTATCAGGTATGTTGCAGTTGTGTCTTCCAGCACAGGGGTTACATTCTGTCTGCAAATTCCAGGACCATCTTTATCTGGTGAAGCAGAGACAGGCAACTGTACTTTTGTTTGTCTAACGTACTGAACTTGTTTTAAACATTAAGATAAAGAATATACTAGAGTCACCCATTGATGCATTTTTATGCATAAAGAAAACTGATAATTCTGCCACTCTGATAGAGAGAAATGTTATACATCTTCTAAATTAGAGCATTGATTTGAATACTGTTTACCAAGATGAACTCTGGGTACAAGTAACATCAAGCTTACAAGATCGTCAGCTCTGTTTCCCAAGAATTAAACAAAACCAATGTCTCAGAGTTGTTACAAGAGCCTTCAAGGACAGTTACGTGTTTGCTAAGTAAAGAACAGGATTTGATTCTGTGAAATATTTTTCATTTTCCAGCTTTATACAGTTTCTACTAAATAGGTTTACTGTTTTTGTCTTCCTCTCATGCCTCTGAACTAGGGAAAGGAGAGGACAGAAGGGGTCAGGGAATTCTGAGGCTTATGGAACTTGGGAAGGATTTTGGATCTCATTCTGAAGGCAGTGGGGTAAAGCCGCTCATATACGTTTTCCTTGGGCTGTAAAAGATTTTCTTTGCCTTGGATCTCCCTTATTTGAACTTTAGCAATACCAGTTAGGTCTTTCAGTACCTACCTTCATTCTGTCTATAACATTTCAGATCTTATAAACTTTGGAAAATATTTTTATGTCTTCTTTAAAGATCTGAGACTCCTAATTTCTCCCTTCATAATTGCCTTTTCATAATTTAATTATCCTTTTTGGATCTTTTATTTCCATAACACATTTTCTGTGGATGTGTGTCATAGTTTATACCCACATTTTATATTTTCTGCTGTGATTTTACTTAACACCTTTCTGGATGATGCTATAGCATAAGAATGGAGTATCTTGTTCTCCAGAAATGTCGACTTTCCTGCCAAAACTTTTTATATGACTTCACTTCAAAAAGCTGTTGCTAATTAAGTCTTTCCATTAATTTGATGTGAGAAATTTTAGCTATTAACACGTGTTGTTCAGTTCAAGTTTGTTTTCTGGGCGCTTTGCCTACAGAAGTTACAATTTTTGCTCCTAACTCCGGTGCTTCGTAGTCCTTTATTCCTTACAATGTATTTTCATATGTGCATATTGTCACTAGGGCTCTCTGATAGAGGTGAACTTGAATCTCAGCCTGTTTCCTATCCTCCTGATATATACAAATTAAAATTGCATACTATATGTATTGTATAGATTACACAATATATAATACTTCTCTGTGGAATGAGAAATATATATATAAAGTATAAATGATATGTATTTTGATTACATCTACTCTATTGATACATATATATCAATGATTTAACTTGTTCTGTTCTGGGAATAGAGTCATTTTTGAGATTTCAGAATGTGTAACAGTGGGAAATAGAATTAAATCATCTGTAATATCATGAAGATAAGCACTATTGCTTTTTTTAATATTGCAGTCACATGGACATATACTGGTATATAACTTTTTGTAAATTGTGATCTTACTATATACATTGTTTAAAAGCCTGACTTTTTTCTTTTTTCCATTTAATATGCTGTACAATGTTCCCAGATCAGTTTTAAAAGCTTCTTTTTCTTCTTCTTTTTTTTTTTTTTTTGATGATGTACGTTTTATTCTTTCATTCACTCTGATTTAACCAATCCATTTATTACTTTGGTCTTTTAACATTACAGTTAGCATACTCTAGCAGTGGCGGGGGAGAGGCCATGTGTGTTTTTAAGTCTTTTTAAGTGCATCACCATTTACCTCCAGAAAAGTTTGATCACTTTGAACTCTGATGACAGCGCTCGTGTACCTGCTTCTCCTAAGCGCTAACCTGGTGTTTTGATCCAAGATTTGAGCTTTTACTAGGTATTTCACTTCGTATTCCTAGGATATTTAGAGAGCAAGGGAGTAAATAATTGTGCGTTTCTTCCGATAAAAAGCACTGTTATCTGAGCTAGCTCTTGCCTAATGTTTTGCATCTTTCATAAATTGTTAAAATTCACACTGTATTACCTGGGCGTGCCGTGGTGGCCTAGCAGTTTAGTCCACCAGCACAGGGACCCAGGTCATTGGTTCAAAATGGGCCCTGGAGAGACAACCAAGATGAACAACTCAATGAAATGAATCAAAAACTTTTTCGTTCTCTCTCTGCCTGCCTGTACCTTTCCTTTAAAGAAAAAAAAGTATTGACTGGAGATGCTGAAGAAAATAGTAGTACTCTTCCCCAAACTATTTCCACAAACATTCTAGTCCTGTCTTGTCATCTGTTTTGAGGAATTTATCCGTGGTCGCCCAAAAGAACTGGCGTGGTACTAGAAATCTAAGATTCCAGTCTCAGTTCCAGTACATTTGCTGTGTGTCATCTTCTGGGAAATTGTTTTCTCATCATACAATCAGAATGGTATTTCCATCCAGAATAACTTAGAGCATTTTTGTGACAATCAAGTAGGATAACATCTATGAATGTAATCAGACTGTAGTGTACTCTATGTATTATTTTCCTGTTAACCAGATAGTTGCCAAATGAGAAGGTAGTTTGAGGAAAATGGAAGAAGATTGAAATTTAAAATAAGTTTCAGAAATAAATAGTTGAGGTTCGTGGTATTATTGTCCAATTTTGTGGATATTTAAAATATAATTTTGAATATTAAATTCCTTCATCCTCGATATTTATTATAGCTTTGTTTTTCTGATGGAAAGAATAAACAGTCAGGGAAAAGGGAGAGAAAGCTAGAAAATGATAGGGATTGTTCTGGAGACCAGATTCAATGACTTTCATATACTTTGGGGAGGGGACAGCTAATCATGTCTGACATGGTTTAAGCAAGTGTCCCATTAACTCCTTCAGGGATGTAAGCACAGGTGACCAAGGGTGCCTCCGCCAATCCTATTGGACTGGGCTTATACGTACGACCCAAGGTACTTAATATCTACTTCGGCCGAGCATAAATTACACAGGAGACAAACAGAAGTTGCACTAATCACACGTGGTTTGTTTATCTTAGCCTGGTGGTTTCCAGGCTTCAGCAGGCCACCCGGGGATCCGCGCTGACAGACACACACACTGGAACGAAGGATGTGCAGCTGCGTCTCGGCTTCTCATTCAGGGCCGGATTCTGTGGCTCACGACCTGGACTCGCGGTCCAAGGCAGAGCTTCAGGCAGGTGTGACAAGGGGAGTGGAGAGCGACCGTCTGTGGAGGAGCAGAATGAACGGCTCTAACAGCTCTCTCTCAGTCCTCTCTTCTTATACTCTCAGACGGGTGTCTTCTGGTGTCTTCAGTGGGTCTTTTCCAGCGGGCTCCATGGGCTGCCTGGGGCTGTGATATCTAAGAGGATAGGTGCACACAGGGGTATCGCCTAGTGGCATTTTTATCTTTATGTTTGCACTCAGTTTAGTTTCATTTCACTCAGTTACTTTATAACATTTAACAGGGCGTAAGTCACTCCATTTTCTAAGTGTAATACATTCTTAATATTATCTCTCCTAATTACTATAACAGCAAGTATTAGATCCCCCATCGTGAACATCTACTCAGCTTAAGTGGGTTATCTGGGAGCCTTTACTTTTTTTACTGGTAGTCTTGAAGCTTTATTAGCAAGTCATTTGATTGTGAAAGTGCAACGAACCCATTCAGACGTCATCTGTTTTTGCTGCTTAGACTCAGAAAAGTGACTTTGGAAAAACGGAAAATTCCTACATCCAGTGGCCATTACAACCCTGTCATTTCTATGAAATCATCTTACCTTTTAAGCAGCTTAGGAATTTTCTGCTCCCAACTCTCTGAAAGGTGAACCTGTGTATATCTTAAATACCTTATATTTTTCATAATTAAGCAATTTTAAAATTTGATATCTAAAAGGAGGATGGTTTTCATAAGGTTATGACCACTTTTCTCCAAGCATTTCCATTTAAAATCTAGTAATTGCTTTAAGATTTTATTTTCTCTCCCCTACCTCTCACATACTTTGAGACATGTTGTATCCCTAGAACATTTTTAGAACCAAAATTGAAATACTGGCAGGCCCTGGTGGAGTAGCAGTTGGGCCACAGTCCACATCCATCCCAAGGGCCCAGGTTCGTGTCCTGAGGCTGGCAGGAGCCACCAAGATGAACAACTAAATAAAACAGATAAATGTTTCTTCCTCCTTTCTCTTCCAGCCTGCCTGCCTGCACACCTTCATTCCTGCCTGCACCTTCCCTTAAAAAAAAAGAAGAAAAAAGGAAATACTGAACATTTACATAGAAATGGAGCAGAGCCTCTTGTACTCATCCTTCCACCCTGTTATTATTATTTTTTTTTAACATGGCCATGTATCTGATTTACAAAGATGATTAAGACTAGATCTCTTAAAGAACTCACACTCTCTAGGGAAGAGAGGAGGAGGAAGATAGAAATCTTGATAAACTATAGATTTGTAATGCTAAGCTGAGAAATTTAGTTTCTTCGTTTGCAAAAAATGGGTATGATTTAGTGTGAGAGACACTGTTAATTAAAGGAGAGCCTTGCATACTTTGTGCATTGTAAGCACTGTTAGCTGTTTATCACCGCTGCTGCTGTTTCTGTCAGTTGTTAGGATCCCAGACATGGAATCTGGCAACAGAGAGGAGACACTAGTTATTATGAAGGAGTTTTAATTCAGAACACAATTAGTTGACATGATAACTTTTTCTGTGTTGTTTTTCATTCACTTGGTTTCAGGTTTTCTTTAACTTGTGATTTATATTTAGCTGGAACTTGCTATTCATCTAAAATTAAATTTCGGCAGACCATTGTCAGCATGGATTCCTCCTACTGACTGCAGGCATCTGGGAGGAGAGTCGGAAATGACGTCACTACGGTCCATTGTTCAGTCTAGTACCCTGTCCAACTAGTGTTTGATACTCTTTTTTTTCTTTTAAACATTTTTGTTTATTGACCCAGATGCCCTTTTGGGTCAAGACATCCACATTTGATGACTCTTGGGAATTGGATACTTGTGATTCTCTTACTAGTATATTTTTAAGCAGATTATTTTGGGATTTTGTTTTTAGATTCACATTGAAAAAAATGTACAATTCGTTTCTGATTTATGTGCATGCCAATCACACTTGCAATTTCATTCGCCTGAAATTCCCCTTCATCTCTCCCAGTGCTTGACTAACACTTCATTACATGACTCCTTTGTCTACCCTGTCTGAAGTCATAACTCAGTTACTGTTTCATTTTAAGTTTTAAATTAATTCTGTTGAAGGAACGTGGTATCAGAACGTTTTGTAGGTGCAGAGTCTGCATCACTGTAAGTCCATGTCTGTGTAGAATACATCCAGTTCACTACCATCATTCTGGTTCTTGCTACACCATACAATTCATCCTCTCATCCCTCATGTTCCCCCCCCACTTTTCATCTTCTCCCCTGAGAAAAACATTATACCACTGCAATTTTGAAAATGGTGGTGCCTGATAGTTTTATAACCTGCTCTATTTGTTTTTTAAGGCATTGGCCGTTCTTAATTCAGTGTCCTTTAGAGAGAGGCCTTGCATGTGTGGAGCAGAGAAATAAATGTCAGTAGAGGGTAGGAACATCCAGACAGAAGAAGAATGCTCTGGAAAGATGGTTAAAAGAAGGGCAGTTAACTTGCTGCTAAGTTTCCTGCCAGGTGTTTAGTGGAGGCCCGCAGGGCTGGCTGCTTAGCACCAGAGAAAATTTAGAATTCTAAGTAAAAAACCACAGACACTTATTCTGAGCAAGAACTCCATATTCACTCATTCGCTCAACAAGTATTACTATTTAAAAATATTTTTTATTGAGGTCACTTTGATTTACAGCACAATATAAATTTTAGATATGCCAGTTTGCTCTCATCAAATATTTGATAACACACCCTACCCTCTGCCAAATTATGAAAAGTCCTCCATCCCTGTCCACTGGACCCCACTATCCTTTGCTCCCACATGCCACCATCGATTCCTCTAGTGACCTCAGTTCTCTTGTCAGTGTTCAAGTGTTGGTTTTTGTTTTATCTGTCACTTTGCTTTGTTTCTTTGAATGAGATCATCTGGTGTTTGTCTTTCTCCTTCGAACTTACCTCACTGAGCTCAGTCTCCTCTAGTTCTAGCCACATTGTTGTAATGACAGGATTTCATCTTTCTAGGGCTGTGTAATATTCCAGTATGTGTGTGAGTATGTACGTGTGTGTGTATGTATATGTGTATTTATATATATGCCGCATCTTCTTTATTCACTTATCTGATGATGGGCATTCAGGTAGTTTCCAATTCTTAACTATTGTAAATAATACTGCAGTACACATGGGGGTGCATATAACTTTGCAAATTAGTGTTTTCGTATTTATTGGTAAATACCCAGAAGTGGGATGGCAGGATAATATGGAATTTGCATTCTCAATTTTTTTTTGAGAAGTCTTCATACCGCTTTCCATAAGATGGTGTCAATTTACACTCCCACCAGCAGTGTAAAAGTGTTTGCTTTCTTTGCATCCTCACCAACATTTGCTGTTTCCAGTCTTTTGGAGAAGAGCTATTCTCACAGGTGTGAGGTGATTTGATTTGCATTTCCCTAAAAACTAGCGAGGAGGGACATCTTTTCACTTGCTTGCTGGCTATCTATATGTATGTTTTTTGTTTATTTGTTTTGTTTTTTAAGAGAAATGGCCATCCAATTCTTATGCCCATTTTTTTCAACAATTATTTTCAGTTCCTCCTATGTGCTGGGTACTGTTGGTGACACCCAGGAGGTAGCAATGGGTGACAAAGTATAGCCTCTATGAAGCCAGAATATCTGAATGACGAAGTCATGCACTAAACAAATGAACATCGTATTAAGTCAGGCACTGATAAGTGCTATGAAAACTGGAACAAGTTAGTGGGATGGAGTGACAGGGGTAGAGGGAGTGGTTTTTAGGGGGATAGTTGGCAAAGCCTCTCAGATTGCTGACGTCTGAGTGAATTGATGCAGGAGAGCCATGGACTCCCTGTACTGAGCACCCCAGGCAGAGGGAGAGAGGTGCAGAGGCTCTGAGGCAGGCACCTGCTTGGTCTTCCAGTGACCTGGAGGAACCTGGTAAGACTGGAATAAGGAGGTAGAAGGAGGGGGCCAGAAATGTGGAGAAGAAACTCATTAAGGCCAAATCCCATGGGCCCTATGTCATACGAATCACGACATCTTAGAGCTGAGAGAGGCGTTGGAGTTTTCAAAGACCAGTTTTTCTTTACTTTTTAATTAACATTTTTTTTCAATTGAGGTAACATGGCTTTGTAACATTGTATAGGTTTCAGGTGTGCAGCCTTGTAAATCAGCATCCCTTTATATGGCATTATGTTCGCCACCAACAGTCTAGTTTCCATCCATCATTCTACAACTGACACCTTTTACCCACTGACTCTCCCTCCTCTTCCCTCCCCTTCCCTGAGGTAACCACCATTTTGTTCTTGTATTAGCCTGAACTTGTGACCCATTGGTGCATTGTAAACTCTAAACAGTGAATAGCAACGAGCCTTAAAATACAGTAGGAATTATCAGTACATTGTACACACAAGGATTGGGACTGTTTTATGGAAATTTGTTTTCATTTGGGGTGGGTGTGTGAGACTGGTTTCTAATGGAAATTGTAGTTCTTACTATGGGTTCTGGAGGAAAACAGGCCAAAGATGTATTTGTGAGCCATGGATCTAGTCTCCAGAATTAGTAGATGAGGAAACTAAGTTGGGAAGTACTCCAGGGCCCAGGGCTGTTCTTAGGTGGGGCTCCTGCCACCACACTGTGCTCACGTCCTGAGACAGCATCAAGTATGACTCTGTGGCATTAGGTGCTCGTTTCTAAATGAAGAGAAGGAATTGCAAACTATATGTAGTGAAGACCATCAGATAAATACCCACTTCACTTCTGTTTTATGATCCCCTTTTAAACTGTCTGGTTTTCCTTTTCCTTCTCTATTAAGGCCCCAGTCTCCTGGGAGGGCAGTGCTAGGGAGACCCGGTGCATTCACTTGCAAAGACATGCACAGGTCTTCGACCTCTGTGACCTGCTCTGGTTCTCCGGGTGAGGGCAAGAGCGCCTTCTGAGGGCGGCATCGTCCCAAGGCCCTCATATCCCAGGCCTGGTCCTCAATAGCGATGTGCTCAGCGATGCTGAGCTCTCCAGAGGCTGTTCCTGTGCGTTTCAGCCAAATTCTTACGCAGACAATAAATAGGTGATTTAAAGACATGGTTGAGTTTCAAAAGACTTGCTATTGGAGACTGTGTAAGGGTAAATGAATGACATTTGATAAAAATTAATCCAAGGGTTAAACAAGTGGTTCTTTTTACATGGGCACATGCACATCCTAGATTAAACTCTTTTTTTTTTTTTTTTTAACGTCACAAGAATACTATTCTTAAAATAGTTTTAGAGGGCTTGAAACATTATTCTTTTAATTACAACTTTGTGCAGTGTATATACATTTCAGACGTGTCTCATCACACGAGTGTTTGTATACACTATAGTAAGTTCACCATAAACAGTCTAGTTCTGTTCACCATGTAAGTGAACGCTCTGCCTGATTTACCCACCCTCTTCCCGCTTCCCTTCTTGTAACCACGAATGTGCTCTTATCATTTAAGTGTATTTTTATTTGATTTGGTTTATTTCTTTGTTGGTTTCTCTCTATACCACATATGTGTGAAATCATATGATGTTCTCTTTCTCTCTATGACTGATATCACTAAGCCTAATTCCCTCTGGCTCTAGCTATATGTTACAAATGGCGGAATTTGATTTTTTTTATAGCCAAGTATTTGTGTATATACCACATCTTCTTTATCCATTCATCTGTCGATGGATACTTAACTTGTTTCTATTGTAAATCATAACATTCATTGTTTTCAGTTGTTTGAAGCACTATTATGTAATGGATTAGATCTTAGGAAAAAGTGAAGAGAAGTCACTGAATGCCCCTCATCTTAAGAATAACTATTTGAAGTCAATAATTTCTTCAATGGTTAAAAAAAAAAAAAAGGTTTAAATTTACATGGATCTGTTTGGGGAAGGGTCAGAAAAGAATTATTAGGTCCTATTTTATGCAGGGGATTAGAGAAAAATGAAATTGTTGCCTTGGTACTTACTGCTTTTATTAAAACATACATTATAGTCTCGATGATAGAATGGGGAATATATTAAAAATGAAAAGAAATGAACTAAGTAATAGAATGAGAAGCATATTTTTCTTACTTTTTATTATCCTTTATTGAATACCTACTGTGTGTGAAGTTCTTTTCATATAAGGAAACAATCTTAGATTTTAAAGCACCCAAGACTCTACCAGTAAGTAGTAGAGCCTGGATTTGAATCACTGTAGCCTAGACGCTCTCACTCTTTCAAATCTACTACAGTTGGGGTCAAGATGTTTAAATTTTTTTTAATTTTTAGGAGTAAATTTCTGCTTTTTTTGTAGCTAGAGAAGTGTTTTGTTTTGTTTTTTTTCCCCCTTTTTGAAAATTCAATTCTAGAACTTACGGATGATATAAATTGTCCCTAAAAAGTCATAACCCATATTTCGACATACCTCTGGGGCCTCTGTGAAAGTATTCTGATTTAACATGGAATACTGTGCGAAAATTGAGGTGCTTTTTTAAAATGAGTGGCAGGGAGATGTTGAGACCCACAGTGAACACGAGGTGGCGCTCCTCTCTCGGTGGATGCATCCTTCCAGGAACCAAAATCTTGATAAGATTTCATTAGTTGCTTATTAATTTTAATCAGCCTGATGTGACCTACAGATACGATGCACCTCGAAACCACAGGTCACACAGTATCTCGGATTATTTATCAAAGTCAAAGAGTCACGTTTTTCTCTTTCAGAAATTAGAAAACAGAAGCCAAAATTGAGGAAAAGAATGACCTCCTTTGGCATTAAACTTGAAAAGATTGCTTTTGGAATCTGTTACTCCACCAAAATAGCCCTTATCTTATTTAAGTAAAATCCCAAACATTCAACTGGTAAATTAAAATAACCCACAAATCGCATGAGATAATAGAGGCCAAAGCACTCCAAAAGGTGGTACGGATTTTCGAAATACATAGCTCTTCAGATGGCCAGAGGACCCGTGTTCCAATACTCCTGCAGAGACTAGGCTTCCCCACTTTTATAGGAGGTGCTTTGGTGCTTGCAGACACTGGTATCTGCCTTACTTGACTGTGCCCATAGTGTTTTCCCCAGTGACCGATTCAAAATTACTCAGACTCCCTCCTTTTCTCAGCCGTGCACAACTCAGTGAACTGCACAGATGCTTATTTTATATTTACTTTATTAGAGAGGAAAGGAGTGGCAATAGAAGCATTTAAAAAAATAAAAACCCTTAATTTGCATTTTTAACAACTAATATGTCTGCTCTTGCCAGACTTCCTTTCTTTTCTTTCCTTTTTTTTTTTTTTTTAAAGGAAAGGTGCAGGCAGAAATGAAGGTGAGCAGAGGCAGGGAGGTAGAAAGAGAGAGGAGAAAGAAGCACTTTATTTATTTTTATTTAGTTCATCTTGGTTGTTCTCCTTGGCCCAGGACATGAACCCAGGTCCTTGGGATGTATGTGGACTGTACTCTCGGCCAAGGCGGCTGACCAAACAGCTACTATGCCAGGCTGAAAGAAGCATTTTTAAGGATGGAGGGAAGAGGAAGCACTTTCATTTATTTATTTATTTTTGACTGACTGCCCTGTCATCTTGAACCTGGTCCTTGGGATTTGCATGGTCCATGCCCCAGCCACTGACTTAGCACCTGAGCTGCCAGAGCATACCACTGACATATTTATTTATTATACACTTTTCTAATAGATGATAGCAAAGTTCTGAGGAAGACACAACTTTTCCTGATTTTACACAAAAATGTGAATTTGGCTAAGAACAGCCTTCTTAAATTTCTCATCAATGACACTGGTCATCTGTGCCACTGGAATTTTCCTAGAGGGAAAAAGAGTAGGAGGAAGAGAGAGAGAGAAGGTGATATAAATGTAACATTCCAAAGTGGGTCTAAATTGCTAAAAGCATCACAGTGCATTTAAGGCCCCCTCAATGGTGGAGACTCCTCCCCACTTATATCTATCCTCCCCACTGCCTGTTGGTCAGACTGTCTTGATTGTGTCTTGAGTTCTCTGAGCTCTTCTAGTCTTTCTCTTCCTGGATTGCTCCCTGAGAATTCCGCACAGATGGCTCTCCACCGTGGGTTTGCTTCACGTGGCCTCGCCTCATAGAGAGCTCTGCTGTTCCTTCTAGCTGAAGTGGAACCTTCTAGTTCTCTGTCCCTAATCATTAACACATTTATTTAAGTAGTCTGTTGTCTTTGTAACACTTACTATGACAGGAATGATACTTTTTTTTTTTTAACTTGCCACGAGAGGAGACATAAAGTGAGTAAGCAAGATCCACATCAGCGGGTCTTGCCTGCCTTGACTTTCCCCAGTGCCCACCACAGTGCTGGACAAAGGGAAGAAACTCATTATTTGTTGATGGAATGAATGAACAAATTTGTCTTTTCAGGCACGGTTGACATTCTTTTATAGTAGCCAATAGATGGGTTCTGCTTTTTGACTTTATTCATTCAACCAGTCTTTAACCAAACCTCCTTTATACCATGTATATACCTGACCTCTTGGGATGCATCCACAAAATAGAAAAAAAAAAATCCTAAAAGGGCTCACATTCTACTGAGAGAGATACACAATAGATAACCAGCATATTCAGTATAATGTATATGATATTTGAAGGTATAAATAGCTACCGGGAAAGATGAGCAGGGTCATGAAAGGTCATGAGCAAGGTCACTACTGGAGAGTCCCAGTAGTGATGATGAACGCAGTTTAAAGGGACATGGCAAGGGTCGTTCACATAGAGGAGGTGGTAATGGAGCAAAGACTTGAGAGTGAGGAAGGAGGATCTATCTGTTCAGAGGGTGGAAAGCAAGGTGTCCCAGGAAGTGGGACAGCCATTGGAGAGCCTCTGAGGGCAGAGGAGGCTGTATATTGGAGGAAAAGTAAAGGAAGCAAGAGTGGCACTTGTGAGAGAGGAGGAACAGCAAGACTTTCAACAGAGAAAGTCAATGCTCTGATGGACATAGGCAGTCGGAGTCTGCAGGTTTTGAGCAGAAGAGTGAGGTAGTTTTTGCTTTTTTGAGGAAAGGGGCAGGCAGGAGTGAAGGCAAGTAGCCAGGCAGGCAGGAAGAGACAGGAGGAAGAAGCACTTTTATTTTATTTAGTTGCTCATCTTTGTTGTTCCCTGAATCCCAGGTCTTGAACCAGGACTGCTAGGATGCATGTAGACTGCACCAAGCCTCTGCTCCAAATTACATTTTTACAGGAAACTTCTGAATGCTTTTCTGAGACCAGGTGGAGGGAGGACAGGGGTAGAAGAAGAGAAAGCATTGAAAAGGTCTAATTTAGGTTGGAGTTGGGTGGCTTGGAGCAGTGTGGTGACAGTAAAAGTGGGAAAGTCATTGGAATGTATGTATTTTGCAGGGAGAACTGGTAGGATTTCCTGATGGGTTGGGACTGAAATCAGAGGAGTAAATCAAGGTTAGTTAAAAGGTGACCCTTGGAGTATGGCTCCAGCAGTTGTAAGGGTGGAGGTGCTGTTAACAGATATGGAAGCCTGGTGAAGGAGCAAGTCAGGTTAGAGACTGGGAAAAGGCATCCAGTGTGGGGCTTGTTAAATTAGAGATTTTTTTTTTTTGATGTCAAAACTAAAGAGACAGTTGGACAGATGACCCTGAAATTTAGAGCAAGAGCTCTAGCCTGAGAGCTGACAGTATATAGACTATATTCAAAGCCAGAAAACCAGATACAATCAGTCAGAGAGTAAGTATAAATGGAGTTATGGAGTCCAGTGACCTAGTCCTAGTGCACTTTAACACTAAGAAAACAAGGAGAAATGTCGGGAAAAGAAGAGATATTACAAATCAATAACTTAAGCTGCTACCTTAAGAAACTAGAAAAAGGGAAAAATTAGAACAAACCAAACCGAAATAGGCAGAAAAATAGTAGTAAATATTAGAGTTGAAACCAATAAATTGGAAAACTGAGAAAAGAGAGAAAGTAGTGAAACAAAAATGTGTTCCTTTGAAATGATTCACATAAATTTTACTTTAGTTAGGCTTACCAAGAGAAGACCAAAGGCACAAATGACCGAAGTTGGGAATGAAAGAGGAGGCATCTATACTGACCCTACAGAAAAAAAAAATGGATTATAAGGGAATACATTGAAAAATGCCATCAATTTAGACAACTTGGATGAAATGGGCAAAGTCCTGGAAAATAGAAATGGCTAAGATGGACTCTAGAAGAAATAGAAAATCTGCATGGATGTATACCAAGCAAAGCCATTGAATTTGTATTTAAAAGTATTTCTACAGAAAAAAATCTCAGGCCCAGTTGACTTCTCTGGTATATCTAGCAAACGATTAAAGAATAACTAAAACCAATCTTTCACAAACTCTTTGGAAAACTGAGGAGAGAGAAATTCCCAACTCAATCAATGGAGTCAATAAGTAGTCTTATACCAAAGCCAAAGGAAGACATGTCGAGAAAAGAAAATCACAGACAAAAATCTTTGATGAATATAGATATAGCACAAATTCTCAACATAATATAAGCAAACTACTTCCAGCAATACACAGAAAAGATTATGCAACCTGACTTGGTGGACCTATACCATATAAGAAAATTTATTTAACATCTGAAAATCAATTCATGTAATATATCACAATCATAAAGAATAAGACCCACATGGTCATCAATAAGCACGTAAAAACATTTTACAAAATCCAGTGTTACTCATAATGAAATTCTGAAATTGGGACTAGAACAGAACTTCTCCAAGTTGACTAAGAGGATTCACAAATATCTATTGCTAACAACATACTTAATGGTGAAAATGTGAATCCTTTTTCCCTAAGATCAGGAACAAGGCAATGATGTCTGTTCGCATCCAGTGCATACAAAATTATAATGGAGGTTCAAGCCAGAGCAGCCAAGCAAGAATACAGAACTAAAACGCATCCAGATTGGGGAGGAAGAAGTATAACTATATATTCACTACTGATGACATGACCCTATATGTAGAAAATCCTAAGGAATTGAAAAAAAAAACCCAAATCTATTATAACACGTGCTCGGCAAATTTACAGAATATAAGATCAATATAAAAACATCAATTGTATTTTTTTCACTTGGCTTCTTTTTTAATAGTAATATTTATTATTTCCTTTGTTCACAATGCTGATTCATTTTAGGGTATTCAAATTGTATCTCAGTCTATAATTCACACCACACTCACATCAGAGTTCCAGTGTCCTTTACCAGCACCTTTGCCACTCTTCCCCACAGCCCCTCTGATAGCCACAGTCCTGTATTCTGCTACTTTTGCTGGAATTTGTATGTTCATTTGTTTCCTTTTATTATATTCCACATATAAGTGAAATCATCCTGTATTTCTCTTTCTTTCTGACTTACTTTGCTTAACATGATCCCTTCCACTTCTATCCACAGTTCTATCTCTCCACATAGATAAAGATGCAGACATAATAAGTTTCCATTCTTGGCTATTGTGAATTGTACTGCTATGAATAGAGGGGTGCAGATGTTTATTGATTAGAGATTTTGTATCCTCTGGGTATATGCCAGGGGTAGGATTCATGTGCGTTTGTTGAACCGTCCTTGCATTCCTGGAGTAAATCTCACTTGATTATGGTGTATGATTTTTCTGATGTGCTGTTGAATTCTATTTCCCAGGATTTTGTTGAGGATTTTTGCATCCATATTCATCAGTGATATGGGTCTGTAGTTTTCTTTTTGGTGCTCTTTGTCTAATTTTGGAATCTTGGTAATACTGACCTCATAGAATGTATTTGGGAC
Organism: Solenodon paradoxus; assembly: GCA_004363575.1. NCBI lineage: Eukaryota > Metazoa > Chordata > Mammalia > Eulipotyphla > Solenodontidae > Solenodon > Solenodon paradoxus. Next base: position 223,301 of record RJWH01002308.1, read on the forward strand.
TTTTCCCTCCTCTTCAACTTCGTGGAAGTATTTAAGGAGGATGGGAATTTGCTCTTCTTTGAATGTTTGGTAGAATTCACTAGTGAGTCCATCTAGACTTGGGCTCTTAGTTTGGAGGAAATTTTTTATTACCACTTCAATTTCTGTTTAAGTTGTCTGTGTCTTCTTGGTAGTGTCTTAAAAGGTTGTAGGATTTTAGAAACCTGTCCATTTGTTCATGATTGACAAATTTATTAGCATGTAAGTATTCTTAATAGTCTCTCATGATCCTTTGTATTTCTTATGTCAGTTGTAATCTTGCCTCCTTCATTTCTGATTTTATTTGAGTTTTCTCTCTCTTTTTCTTAGTGAGTCTCGGTGTATCATATTTTTTTATTACTTCAGAGAACCAGCTCTTGGATTTGTTGATCATTTGGATGGTCTTTTTGTTTTCCATTTCATTAATTTCTGCTCTGATTTTTATTGTTTCCTTTCTTCTACAATTTTTGGCTTGATAGTTCTTATATTTCTAATTCCCTCAGGTGTGTGGTTAGATGTTTAATTTGGGCTCGTTTAATTGGTTTTTGATATGCACTTGCATGGCTATAAATATGTCTTATTACTGTCATTTGAGCCTTTGTTGTTTTTTTTCACTGTTGTTTTATTTCCCATATGTTTAAATTTGCTTTTTACTAAGGATGGTTTTCAGTGTCTATTCCATCAATTGTGTCTCATTCCAGCTATATATCTCTTTAGAATTTGGTTTTGTCACTGTCCCATGGATTGTCTCTCAACTGTACTGCTCTATGAGCATCTTTTATGAGCTGATGCCATATCATATTTATATATTCATACAGGATACTTGTTTTTCTTTCCCCCTTTAGTGTTTTCCTGTGCTCTTCTGTTTGTCTCATCTTTGTTTTTGTTTTTCTTTCCTTTTTATCACCATTCGTGAGATTTGGTGAATCTTTGTTTTCATTTTCCCTGTCGTAGGACTTCTTTTAAGATTTCTTGAGTGGTAGGCTTGGTGATAGCAGAATCCATTAATTTTTGTTTGTCATTGAAGACCTTTATTTCTCCATCATATTTGAATGATAATTTTACAGGGCAGAGTATTCTTGGCTGGTAGTTTTTGTCTTTTAGTATTTTGAAAATGTCATTCTACTCTCTCCTGGTCTTTATTGTTTCTGTTGAGAAGTCTGATGATAACAGATGGGTGTGCCTTTGTAGATTTGTGTTTTTGTTTTTGTTTTTTTCCTCTAGAATTCTTTAGAAGTTTTTCTTTGTCATTGACTTTTGCTAGTTTTACTCTAATGTATCTTGGATAAGTCTGTTTACATTCAGAAATTTCAGTGTCCTTTCTGCTTTTTGAACCCCCATGACAGTGACAGATGTGGAAAATTCTGTTACCTCTTTGAATAAGTTTTCTCCTTTCTTCCTCTCATTTCCTTCCATTATCCTTATGTTTGTTCTTCTCATATTGTCTGATGTTTCTCATAGGATTTCTTCTTTTCCTCAGTCGAGTTTCTCTCCTCTTCCATGAAGGTCTCCTCTGTTATCTTGTCTTCAATTTCTGATATTCATTCCTCTGCATGATTGAGACTGTTTATGGAGTTTTCCATGTTTATCTTCAATTACTTGACTGAATTTTTCATCTCTAGCAGAAATGCTAGGACTTTTTTCATAGCCTCTCTCTCTTTGGTCACATATTCTCTTTGGTCACATACTCCCTTTGGTCGGTCATTTCCTTTTCTGAGATCTTCCAATTTCCTTTGGGTAGTTGTATGTGCCTCCTGCATCTCATTCAGCTTTTTAAAGACTATTATTTTGAACTCCTTATGTGTTAGGTTGTCCCAGTCTATATCATTGGAGTTCTCAGGTGAGCCTCTGGCAGCTTCCTCTTTTTGGACCACTTGTGGCTTTTTTGAGTGACTTAGCTTTTGGCATGGCTTTCTTTTCTGCCTTGTATACAACACTATGGCTTTCCTTTCCTTTTCATTTTAGATTTCTTCCTACCTGTATGATGTGCCAGGTGCCAGCCTCTTGATTTCAGTGGGGATGGGGGTGGTTCTGTTCTCTAGGATGCTCTTTTGTGATGGGCACCTGATGCTGTTTCAGGTGGTATTTGCAGACATTGCAGCTCTTCAGTGTAGGGAGACAGGTGGCTCAGGTGCAGTCTGTGAGGACAGCTCTCTGCTAACACAATTATGTGTTTTAAAATCTCTGGGTCTGTACTGAGGCACTGTGTGAATTTTCAGGATCTGTGGCTTAGTGGGCACTAGTTACAGGCCGTGGCTGGCAGGGTGGGGATTGATGGTCCCTGAGAGCAGAGACCCAGCCAGCACAAGTTTCAGACTATCAAGGACTGGAAGGCAGTCTGGGTTCTGGGTTGCTACAGGTGGGGCTGGTGGTCCTTTGTGGGTGCTGGGAAGCAGGAACATAGGATGCTCTGGTTCTGGAAGGCTGACTCCTGGAGAGCTACACAAATGAGTATTGGGATGTTTGTTAATGTATTTTCAGTTGTGAAGAGTGGATTTTCTCCATTTAATCACATTTATTTACTCCTTTTGATCTTTTCTGGATAATATTTATTTGATTTTTTTTTAAGGTCTCAGGTTTAGGAAAGTCACTTTGGACTTCAGAAGTGGTAAATGATGTCATTTCTCTTGTCCAGAATCTCATAATTTGATTAGAGAATTTGTATTCACCAAATCTGCCTGATGACACCCCAGTGTTGTACTGTGGGAATATGAGTCAGACTGTCAAGAAACAAGGGTCTTTGTTAAGCTCTGCCACTGAATAAGTCACAAGAGTCTTGCCAAGTCATTTAACTTATTAGCGCTTCTCATCATTAATGTTCCTTTGATCTCTGAAATTCTGTGAAAATCAGATTCCAAGTATAGAAATACCAGTTGGTAGGGGTTGGTCTGGGAAGACTTCATAGTAATCGTGTTTTCCTTAAGATATCTGAAGCAAAATTCCCCTTGCTTTTCCGAGCAATCTTCCCAATAGACAGTGTGTGGGAGTGTTTTTTTTACATGGCAACAGGTGAACTTAAGTTTATAGTAGTGATCTGCAAAAGTCTGGGAAGAAGAATTTTCGAGAACCTTTAGGGTATTGGCTGAAAAAGATTTCAGAAGCCCTTTCTTCCCTGAAATTGGATGTCTGCCTTTTAAAGCGATTCCCTCTTATTAGATCAGTTTTCTGATTTACACTTGTACTTTGAAAAGGATTCTTCTTTGGTATTTTTCACTCTAACCAAATTAAACCAGAATTAATTTGAAAGTATGTTTTCAAGTTTCAGAGTTGGGGAATACAGGGGTTTATGTTCTGTTTACTGCAGCTTTGGCTTTTTTCTGTTAGTGGCCAAAAATAATGCATTTGATTGCTGAGAGATGGTCTCAAGAGACTTTTTTTCAAAGCAAATAAAATCTTGTAAATAGGTGAAATTCTCACGTTGAACTTATTTTTCACAAAGGGAGAAGATACTGGGTCTTAAACAGTAATTTTTTAAAGATAAAAGTGCTAGCGCTCTTAATGAATTTAAGTGGAATAGGATAATTAGTTAAATTTAATAATTTATCACCTCCTCATGTGGTACGTTTGCCCGACTATTAATGAGAAATCTTTAACAAGAGTTAGCAATTCAAATTTTCCATAAGACCCTCTTTCCTTGAGCTCCCCTGGGAACCTTTCAGGACGGATTGATGAGGGAGCAGTCTAACTCTCTGAGAATAATCTGGACGAGCTCAAAGCTGGTCTGAGCCCCATGAAAGTCAGGTTAATATTTGACATGAGCCAGTGTAAGAGAATATTTGATTCTGGAAAGAGCCCCAGAGAATTGCTCTTTGGTAAAGCTTTGTACAAAACAAGTTAGGGCTTTAAGCTACTCTTTAAATCTAGCCTGTGGTCATGAGACAACATAAATCTTTCATTTGTTACCTTTTCCTTTCTATTGTACTTACCATCTGGCATCTGAGGAAAGCAGTAGAAATTGCTATTTTTATTTGCGTCTTATATTTGGTAATAAATTTTTAATGATCATCTTTGTTCTCAGAATGTTCTAGGCAGAATGGTTTGTTCTTTGGAAACTACTTTTCACTAACCCCCACTGGAAACAGCTGACTGGTGTCTGCTGCTGATTTCTATCATAATGTCATTCAGGGCTAATGTATGGAGGTAGAGTCAACGTTGTCATTGGTGAACTATAACCTTTATCATCTATACTGTTTATTCCAGAATGTCGGTGAAATCACCCAGAAGCTGGTCATTGGTGTAAAATAGATTGACCCGTTATTGACTCTTAAACTTGCAGATTCTGAGAATCAAACTTTAAGTTAGTTCAAGACTGTTCTCCATGAAGTAATAAAATACTATGGAAATGGTTCTTGCTTGGCATTTTTCATTCTTTAACAAAATGAAGCAAGAATTAATTTGTAAGTGTGCTCCTTAATCTCACAGTTGTGGAAACAGAAGAATTTATATTGCTTTTACTACAGCATTCACTTCTATCTGTTAGAGACAAACAATAGTGCATTTGACTTCTGAGATATTGTCTCAAGTGATTATTTTGTAATAAAGTAAAATCTTGGAAATATGTGGTATCCTCACATTGAACATTGTATTTTTCACAAAAGAAATTAGGCCTTAAAATGTTATGTTTTTAATTATTTTTTCCATTTTTACTGTTTACACTGTAATTTTTTTTTAAAGGAAAGGTGTGGGCAGGAATGAAGGTGAGTAGGCAGGCAGGAAGAGAGAGGGAGAAGCATTTTTATGTATCAGATATTCATCTTGGTTGTGCAGCTGATAAATATTTTTGAAATGAATATGTGAGTACATGTGTGGATTATCTGATCATCTGTGAGCTATTCCCCCACCCCAATTTTAAAATTATAGTACAGCACATAGCATAAATTCTACCATCTTAACCATTTTTGAGTACATAGTATCAATGGTAACAAACACATCCATATTATCGTGCCAACCCCAGCCTCCTCTGTCAGTTTTCATCTTGCAACAGTGAAACTGCACCAGCAGACAATAACTCCCTTTCCCAACACTCCTGGAAACCACCTTCTGCTTCCTGTCCGGGATTTTGACTAAGCACCTCGTGATTGGATCATACGGGATTTGCTTTTTCGTGACTGGCTTCTTTTACTTAGCATAATGTCATCAGGGTTCATCCAGGTCGTGTCTCATCTCAGAATTTCCTTACTTTTTAAAGCTGAATAATATTCTGTTGTATATATAGATCTCATTTTATATACCCATTCATCCACTGTGGACAGTGAATTGTTTCCATCTTTTATCTATTGTGAATAATGCTGCTATGAACATGGTATACAAATATATATTTGATATACTGCTTTCAGTTCTTTTGGAGAGTATATATGGGGGATATCTATATCTATCAATATATGTCTTTTTTCCCCCAAAAAATGCAAAACTCCGTAACAGTGAATTCTTATAGATAACAAAGGTGGACAGGAGGCAGAACATATAACTCAATCTCTACGCTTCTTTGATCTCACATTCCTGTTGTAAAAAAATACATAAATATATATATATATAGAGAGAGAGAGAGACAGAGACAGAGACAGAGACAGAGACAGAGAGAGAATATCCTTCCCCCCTTCCTTATAGTTTACATAACTATAATTTATATTCTATTGTGTTCATATATTACATGCATTGTAAGTAAGACATAATAATAGAAATGTTAATAGAAAAGAAATGGAAATGTTGGTGTTTTCTTCCCATTCCCCAGTGAGATCTTAGAGACTATTAAATGGCATAGAAAAACTATTGCTCTATAAAAAGTATTTCTCTAGAAAAAGCTGCTTTCATCAAACTTGGATTTAAGTCCTGGTTCTGGCATGGTAATAAACGTGCTGTCTTAACCTCTGTGCCCAGTTTAGTGTTCTGGAAAAGGGGCACAATCATTACAGTCTCCTTGGGTTATTGTAAGGAATACAAATGGCACGTTGTGGCACTTGGTATATAAAAAGGGGATAGTAAATGTTTGATGCTATAGTAATATACTGCTAATAAATGAGAATTACTTTTATTTTTGGAAGATAATTTTCTTTAAGGATTTTTCATGAAATTGTTACTTTTATCCTTTTTTAAAAATTCTGGAATCAATTCTGTTTCCTTGTTCCAATTCTGTCTTACAACTCCAAATGGTTGCTGTGATATTTAGAAATTCTGCATTCACTTTACAATCGACAGGCCTAAAAGTAACCTCGTCGTTTTGTCCTTGACGAAATCCTCAATCTCTCATTCATTTTGACCTGAAATCTTGAAAATATCTTTGATTGATCTCTCTTACTCTTATCTCTCTTCCATTTTTGCCACTGACTTATTATGACTTTCTTGAAAATGTCTCTTTTCTTTTTTTGAAGACCAAAATGTTACTTTATTTTATTATTATTTTTAACCTTAGATTTAAAGTGTGCATTTGCAAATGTCTCCTCTACTCCTCATTTCTAAATTAACAAAGCTAGTTTCTCCCCTCATTGATCTTCCTGATTTAGATTCTTTCTGTTCTTACCCATCCTTCCAACCATCATAATAGACATCTCTTACCTAATACCTCCTTTTGCCAGATAGTTCTTTAGATCCAAAGAATGTGTCTCCTCCCTCAAGAGTCCACATACCTATTATGGTGAGTATTATTTAAACAGTGGCCTCTTGATCATATTTCTCTGCTCTGAATTCTCACTGGTTCAATGATTTTCTGTTTTCTTTTTTTCATTTCCTTCTTTAATTTGTTTTTTAAAACTTAATTGTATAATTTTTTAAATTTATTTTTAAAATGTTTTCTTATTTTTACATTGCTATATGCTTTTTAGGATATTAGATTCACACCTCTGTGTATATTTCACACCACACTTAACCACCAGAGACCAGTGCCCTGACCATCATTTTCTTCCCTCCTTCCTTCCCTTGTTCCCTCACTACCCCACCTCATCCCCATAGACAGTTTTGCATCCTGTGAATTTTGCAGAGGTTTATTTTGTTTTTTTATATTCCACATCTGGGTGTAACCATGGTAAGAATGTAAATTAACACAACCTCTTTGGAAAACGGTATGGAGATGCCTCAAAAAAAAAAAAAAAATGGATCCAGTAATATCACTTCTAAACAGATACTGAAAGAATACAGAATCTCTAATCAAAAACCATCTGCACCCCTATATTCATAGCAGCACAGTTCACAATAGTGAAGCCATGGAAACAACCTAAATGTCAACAGATGGCTGGGTACAGAAGCTGTTGTCTATACACTCAATGAAATTCTTTGCAGCTGTTTACAAAGGTGAACTTGTGCCCTTTGGATCAACCTGGATGGAGATGGAGGGGATTGTCCTAAGCAAAGTAAGCTAGAAAGGAAAAGAAAAACACAGGTGGTTTCCTGTTTTTTATTTTGTATTTCAAATGGAAACGTAACACACATCAAATATTCTCCATCCTCTTTACTAGCTCTATCCCCCAGACTTCCAGTGGCCCCCAGTCTTCTTCCCAGCTCTGCCCTCTGGTGGTGTTTGTCACGATGAGCACATGGACCGCTCCTTCTCAAATGCCTATAGTTTTGTATTGCACAAAATATTATCTCTCTGAACACTTTTTGTCATTTTGCTGTTGCTCCAAGTATATTGGTCTTTGTCGATGCAGGATGATTGTAAAGCACCCGGGCATCACAGTCCTTCCTCTTGACGTCCATATGCTTCTTGTTACACCCAGGACCTGGGGCCAAGTCTAGAAGGGGGCTCCTTCTATTCCTCTGTTAATTCAGTCTCACAGAGCCCGCTGACAATCCTCCCATGTGAAAGGAAGCCGCTGTTGGCATAGTTTCCAGGTTTCTTGTTGTGTTAGTAAAAACAGTAAATCTGATGCAGAACTCTTAGTAATGATCACACAGAAGGAACATAGTACCCAGTCCTGTGTCTCCCCTCCCCTCCTGCTGGTGTTCCTGGGCTTCTCGGTAGGAATGGGCCTGGTAGAGCTTAGAAAGTACCATTGCGTTTGTTCATTGGTTAATTAAACTTAGGTTTATTTGAATGCAAAAACATCTATGATTTGGCTGGTGCCTATTTAAGAAAAAACTCATAAATATGTTAGTGACAAGCAATGACTAATCAGCTAAGTTAGCAGACGTGTAAGATAAACTTTTTAAGAAGTAGAAATAGTGGTAAGATATAGCAATATATAATGAATTTTATTTTAAATCTTGGCAACAACAGATAAGAGACATGTTAAAAATCTGCTCAAGGTGCACCCTCCCTTATGACTGGGAGGCTGGACGGCTAAGGTGAAGATCACACAGAGCCCAAGGACTGGGGTTCCAGGCCCAGGGTAAAAAAAACCCTACTCACATCTGATGTTTTTGGTGTAAACAGTTTTCAGCAGAAATTAGTTCTTATGTAAGTCTAGTATTGAAATATTGACAGGGTGCTAGCTTTAGAAGGCCCTTTGGGCCATATGAAGATCCCCTCATTTTTTTGTGTGTGTTAACTTATTTTTATGTAGTAATTATTCTATACATTAAATTAATTTTCTATATATAGGTTCTCCATTTCTTAGATATATTTCAACACACCATGCCCTCCACCAAATCACCGTGTTCTTCCCCATTGTCCAGTGGGCTCCACCACCATTTGCCCCCACCCATCCCATTCCCTTTCGGTGACCTCAGTTCTGTTCCATATGTTTCAGGTTGGTTATGTTTCATCTGTTTCTTTGTTTTGTCTATCGTATTGACATATTGATTCAAATGACAAGGTTTCATCTCTTCTAAGGGCCGTGTGTGTAGTATTCTATTGTGTATATGTCCCACATCTTCTTTATCCATTTATCTGATGTTGCACACTTAGGTAATTTCCAGTTCTTAGCTATCGTGAATAGGCCGCATTAAATATGGGGATACACGTACATCTCTGTGGATAGGTGTTTTTGTATCTTTTGGATAGATGCCCAAAGGGGAATGATGGGGAATATTCCTTCATTTTTATCCTCAGGGACTTTCTTTATAGTAGGAAGGTAAGATACGGATATAAAACAACTATAGATATACTTCTGAAGGCTCAGATGAAATGCAAGAGGATTCAGAGAGTGCTGAAAAATGCCTTTCCTCTGGAAGGCTCATGGAAAATTTTATCAACTGGGTGGAATTGTGTCTTGATAGGAAGATGTGAAAATCTGAAGGAGCTGAACGGTTTAGAAGAAATAACATAAAAAAAAGATATATGGGCATATCGTTGATCCAGATCTGGAACGTGTTTAAGGGTGTTTCCAGCAGCTTTCCAAGTGGTCCTTTTTTGGTATGGTCTTGGGAAATCTGACTAGGCCAGTTATTTACTATCGTTTTAAAGTTTTACCTGTACTTACGTACCCTGAAAGAGCCACCCAGTTCTTCCTAGGAGGCCATGATGGATAAGGACTGCTTCCCTGATTTGTCCCCCTTCAAGAAAGGTGTGTGCTTCCTTTCATAGAGAGCAGTAGTACTAATTGTCCCCAAAAGAAGAGGAAGGCATACCAGGTGGAGTAGTGGTTAGATCCGCCACCTCTGGCCAAATGCGGTCCACATATATCCTAAAGACCAAGGTTTGCATCCTGTAGATAAGGGAACCAATCAAGATGAAAAACTAAATAAAAATAAAATTAAAAAATACTTCCTTCTCTCCTTGGCTGTGTTAAAAAAAGATAGAATATAAAATATCTTAATATATAGTACTTAAATATTGCTAGGTGAAATTAGTAATATCTTTACAAATATATGCATATTGAGTCATGATGTAAAGTTATTACCATGAGTAATAGGAATAAAAATGGACAGAAGGCCTAAACAAACATTTCTCCAAAGAAGACACACAGATGGCCAACAGACACGTGAAAAGATGCTTATCATCATTTTTATTTTTAGGGAAATGAAGTCAAAACCACAATGCAATGTCACTTCATACCTGTTAGAGTGGCTGTTATAAAAAAACCAGGAAATAACAAGTATTGGTGGGGAACTGGAGGAAAGGGAGAGGTTGTAAATTGGTATGTGGCATACTGTATAGCGATTTCTCCAAAAATTAAAAATATAAAATCCATACTGCCCAATTAATCCATTTCTGGGTATTTATCCAAAGAATACAAAAACACTAATGTGAAAAAATTATGTTTATTGTAGCATTATTTAAAAGGGCTGGAAGCAACCGAAATGTCTATGAATGGATGGGTGGATACAGAAGATGTGGACTATATCTGCTGGAATATTCCTCAGATATAAAAAAATGAAATCTTGCCATGTTTAGGGTATTATGCTTAGTGAAATAAGTCATATGGAGAAAGGTAGATACCATATGATTTCACTCATATGTGGAATGAAAAAAAAAACAACAAAACAAACACCAAGTCTTAGATTTAGAGAACAGATCGATGTTGCCAGAGGAGAGGGGTATGGGAGTGGGTGAAATAGATGAAAAGGGGTCAAGTGTATGGTGATGGATGGAAAGTAGACTTTTGGTGGTGATCCTGATGTAGTGTTTCCAGACATCATCTTACAATGCTGTGCATCTGAAACTTATATACAATATTATAAACCAATGTTACCTCAAGAAAAATTTCATTAAAAAAGTTTGAAAGCCACTATCATAATATCATGGATTTTTAAACCTATGGAAAAGAGATGATATAATAAGTAACTGTTTCTTAATTGTATGTCTTTTTGTTAAAATAGCTTTAATAATTATGTGTCTTTTCTCAATCAGATTCTAAGTGCCTTCAGCAGTCTTATTCATTCAACTTTATATAAACATTATCCTTTCTTATTCTCTCTGCTCAATATACTATTTTGCACTTCAGTGACTCTCAATTAGCATTTTTTAACAGTAGCCCCCTTTTATGATTCTCTAATTATAAAATGTGCAAGAAGCAGCCACAACATCCATCTTTCCCAATTTTGGAAACTAGAAGCATACAGATGTGTTTCAGACATACAGCAGATGATTGCTTTATAATGTCTTTAAGTTTAAAACAATTAACTTCTTTGAAAATATGAAGTAATTTGGCATAGGTTACTGTTTCAAGGCAGAAAGATCCAAAGTATTATTCTTCAAGATGCATTTCAGGCATGATCTGGTGGTTAGTGGTTAAGTCTGCTGCTTCTGTCTGGCACAAGCCACATCATCCATCCTAAGGTCCTGGCTTCCTGTCCTGGGCAGGGGGAACAGCCAAGATAAACAACTAAATATAATAAATGCTTCTCCCCCTCTTCCTTGCCCCCCCTTAAAAAGATGCATTCTTGAATAACTATTAGTTCTGCAACATCAAATTCTATTAGCAGCAAAAATATCCTTCAAAAAAGTGGAGGTAAAATAAGACATTTCTGACACATGCATACTGTATCTTTGAGTTGAAACCATGATGTCATGTTACTGATGCCTTTGCGTTTCTTCTCTTCTCTGCATGTCTTTCTATTCTATTCTATGCACTGCTTTTCATTCCCTTAGAATCTAGTATTGACTCCGAGTAATTCCTTGTCTTTCGACTCTTATATCTTCAACACAGCTGCCAGAAACATATCAAAAGGACTTCAGTCTCCTTGTCAGAGCCCTTCTGTAAGCCTATCATAATTCCTGTTCTTTCTAGGATTGAGGAGGAACCGATTTTCCACATTAGGGCTCTCCTCTGATTTCTTTTCTTACTGTCTCTGTGCTCAGACCCAGTTTGTAAATAGGCTACCTTTCCCATGTCTCCTATCTCTGCTCTTCTCTTGACCTGCAACTCTTGAATTATTTGTGAATTCAGTGCTTTTTTGGTGTCTGGAAATGAGCATTGATTTTTGGTATCAGACAGACCTTTATTTGAATCCCATCTTTGACCTCAATGAGTTGTTTGATCTCTAGACAATTAAACTTAACCTGTCTCAACTTTTGTTACCCCATTGGTGAAAATTGACAGTGGGGTGGGGGTAACTCTAACTCAGGTTTGTGGGGAGATTAACTGAGATAGTGCGTTCAATGTTCCTTCCCCTCCCTCCCTGCTTAATTCAGTAGTTGGTTCTACTGTTGTGAGAGGTGAGGGAGATTTGTAAAGTGAATATGGTGGGCCTTTGGAGAACACTCAATGTTCTGAAGTGTTCAATCAAATGTAAATGTTGGAGCCTACCAAGTCATGCAGATTAATGGCCACTAGTGTCCTGTATAAAACAAAACAATAATGGCACTGCCTGCCTTCCTATCCTCCTTCCTTTTCTCTTTTCTTTTTAAGCTTTTTAAGAATTCAGTCCTTAAAGGTAGTGATATTTGCAATGTATTATTATTCCCTAGAAGAATAAGGGCCTTTTACTTGCTAAGGGGCTTCATCCCACTGGATCAATTTATAATCAAAATTCTTCTGTAGAAACCTTGCGATTTATTTGATAAAGCACAAGAGGTAATCTTATACTGATATCATCTATTATTCAGAAATAGTCATCACTTAACATGCATACCCATGCGCACACACACACAAATTCATCCTTCACCCTCAGTGCTTATGAAATGGGGAGGGGGACTTTTCCATCCATATTAATATTTTCTTTCTTCTGAATGTATCGTGAGGTTAGATAATGAGCGTGATTTTCAGTTTTTCCCGTCTTCGCTCGGGGCTTTTACTCTCAAGAATTAAAAAAAAAAAAAAAAGAATTACTTGAAAAGATGCTTTGAGTAGAAATTTTTCTTCACTGTTGAGATGTTACATGGAGTTCAGATAATTTATACTTTAGAAAATTCTGTGCTTTATTTTTGATACTAGAGAAGCATTGGACTGACATTCTTTCTCATTTCTATTTGCTTCTTTTAAAGAAAGTAGTAAACATTTCTGCTTCGCTTTGTGGAATTGAGGGTAGGTTCTTCTGATTTTACACCGATGTTAGAAATATTCACATGGACTCAGATTGCTGCCTGATCCAGAACCACATAACTCATGTTGCATCTGAGAGTAGTTAAGTGGTAAAATCCGATACCTGCTCATGTGAACACATAGGTTGCTAATAAGCATGATGTCTAATATTTTTCATGTCTATAATTTGCAATAGTAAGTTCTTGCTAAAGAGTGTAATTTTTGATTCTTTTTCCAGTGGTGCGTTTTCTTTGAAAAGTTTGAATTATAATACTAATGATAAATGTGTAACATTATGGTGTTATGAAATTAAAAAGAGAATTTTAATTTGATTTTTATTGGTTAAAAAAAGACCCATACCTTTGTCTGAGATTCCCATAAGGCTAGAGTTTGTACTAGTTATCATATGTCCATATACCATAAAATATACTTCTTTTGCAGAAATAACTAGTGCTCAGTAGCTTTTCTTTTCATAATAAATCTTTTTAGTCACATTTCTATTATTCTGTATGTTGCAAATCTTTTTTTTTTTCTTTATGCTAATTTTTTCCCCGAAGACTTTGGAAAATTGTATGCTCGGATTACAGGGTACTTTCCTCCCAGGATAGCTGTGGAGATTGAGGCAGCAGACATGCAGCATTTAGGGTCTTTGTTCCCTAACTCCCAGGGCAGTGGTGAGGGTGTGTAGGCCCACCTGTGACTTTAGAGCAGTTAAGTTCATCTAGCGCTGCTGCCTCTTGGCTAAGTGATCTGATGAAAAGCATTGTTAAGAGAGTGATTGAAATGACAAAGGATCTAAGATGGTGAAGGAGAGATATCAAGGAAAGAGAGGCTGAGGGATTGGGAATGTGGGAATGGAAAGAGAAGTGACCCAGTGAGCTGCTGGGACTGGAGGCCCTGAGCAGTAAGCCCACTACTGAGATTGGTGGTTGAAGTGTTTCAGGTGGGAAGGGCCAAGGGGTGATGTCTCAGTCCTGTCTTGTGTCCCAGCATTATCTGCAAGTTCAGCCATCATGGTGTTTATAATCAGTGTACATGTGGTTTTAAAATTTCACTTGCTTTCCACAAGGACATAATTATTTTTACTGGTTGTCAACCGATTTTTTAAAAAAAGGAAGTGAAAGGATGGCAAGTGATTTCAAAATAATGGAAGAAACTGAACCTACATATCAGCGTATACATGGCATAATCCAACGAATCCAACTATCTAACAACAAAAAAAATCACCATACTGGGAAATAATCACTCATGTAAGAATGTCCTTTGAATAGAAAGCAATTTTCATATATTATATTTTAAAATGACTACATTTAAAATTTTTTTAAAAGGTGTCACAAAATAAGTTTGGAAAAACAATCTGAAGTTTCCCTACACTTAAAAAAGCATGCCGTCAAAAGGAAATTAAAAATAAAAATTGTTGTGTGCCTTCTAGCACATTCTAGTGAATAGTTCTAGAAACAGTGTAGAATGGATTTTGAAGATGAGAGAGAAATGACCTATCTTAATTGAGGCAGTCGTGACCTAGCAAAGAATAAGGAATTTAGAGCCACTTGTTCTAAATTCTTAGAAATAAGAGTAAAATGACACATTATGTGTGTATGTGTGTGTATTTATATACATGTATATATATATTCAAAAAAGTGTTCTTGTGTGATTGATTGCTGGATTATAAAGTTATGAATGCAAGGACAACTTTTTTTTAGGTCAACTCTCACATTGGGTTTTATGACTTGTTTTAGGGAAGGGGGGTGGGGGAAGGTTAAATTGACCTGCTGCTTCTGCCATTTATTGAACTCTTTGTCCATGACATAGGGATACACTAACATAGTCTGTTGTGAGAATGAAATAAAATAACATAAGTAAAGAACCTATGACTTTTTAGATACTAAACAAATATTCTTGGGATGATTGATGATTATCATTGATTTCTTCAAGTTTGAATATCACTGATTTATTAAACATTCTGAGAAAAGTAGGAGAGGAAGAAAAGTCATTCTAACAGGACAGAGGGTGAAAAATAGAACAGAAACCCCCAATCTAAGAAAGATTCTTGTTCACTAATGTTCAGTGGAATTTGAGAACAGGTGAGTAGCTGAAATACAGGATTTTCTCTTCTTTATATTATTTGAAGAATATTGTCCAACCCTCACCCTTTATGTTTTTGGCATGTATTCAAATTATACTTATTTTATATCCCATAAGACATTAATATTTTGCATTTTTATTTATTGATTTATCCAAATATTTGTTTCCATTGTCCTTCAGTCCCTTCTTTATTCCTTGAATCATTTGATATTATTTTCCTTTAAAATTCCCATTAGAATTTCTTTCAATGAAAGTATACTGACAACAATTTTATTTTTTTCCCCGACATCTGGAAATGCCTTTATTTCAGTGCCACCTTCGGAGGAGGATTTTTCCTAGTTATAGAATGCTATGTTGGCTGCTATTTTTAGTCTTGAATTTCTGCGTGATTTCAAAAATAGATTTGGCTCTCTGGTGAATTTCTTCTCAACACTTATTATTTTTTTTATACCTATCATTGTTATTGTGAAGTCTTTGTCAGCTAATAACTGGGCTCCCATGAATCTCTTTGTATTATGGGATTATTATTTTTTTTTCCCTTAGTCTTTTTTGGTGTATTTAGTGGTTCCGCTTTGAATGCTTGACATTACTATGAAAAGTGGCGGTGTTTCTGGAGATGCTGGGAGCATGAATGGGGGCAAGAGCATGGCAGTGTGGTCCAGCGCTAAGCCTTGAATGAGCACAGAACTTGCTTCAGACTTCACAGAATCAGTTTGCCTCAGGTTTACCCACAGTCCTGGGTGCAGTGCATCCAGGTGCACAGTGGAAAGGAGAGTTCACCTGTGAGGAATGGCTTCCTTTATGTTAATAATTCTCTTATAAATTCCAATTTGCAAGTATTAGTTAGAACTACCAAAAATCCCCCCTCCCCAAGCCATGCAGATTTGAGCTCATTTTGCTGTGATTTCCTTCTCTCTCTGGAATCTTTGACCTCTAAGCCTGCTTTGGCAAGTCCACATCCCAGATTTTGTTTCTCTACCCAAATGCTACCCACTCTGTCTTTGATAAGCCTCCTGCTGCCAGCTCCCTTGCTGTTCCGGGCTGTGTGCAGCTGGATTTTACACTCAGCTCCCGTCCTCAGTTACAGCAGCACAAAGAAATGGGGTCGCCTCAGTGAACTTCCAGTTTTTCTGGATCTCAGATCATCAAATCCTGGCTGTCTTGGAGGATCTCCCAGGTCTGCAAGCAGATACGTGTATTTTTATATCCTGATTTTCTAGTGTTTCGATAATAGCATTTGTTTGTTATAAGCGACATTGCTGGCCACAAGCAGTGATTCCCAGTGTCTTTTCTTTGTGTTACTTTTGCTGCATCCTCAGAACTAGTGGGATTGGCAGGGTTTGTGGTTCGGCTCCCTGCACAAATGCAGGTACCGAGTTCCACTGCTCTTTCCACTTGTTTCACTTCCTTTGTCCCTTTATCTGCAGTTAAATGTGTCATCATTTCTTTCATTTGATAATTTATCCTTAGTGAAGCCAATCTTTCAGTCATGTCATTGAGCGAATGATCATTTTACTATAGATAGTAAACATGTTTATGAGCTACTGAGATTTAAATTTTCTCTTGAAAGGAAACACAGTATGTGCCCAGTGGAGTAGAGGTTCGGTGCAGTCCACATGCCTCCTAACATCCCTGGTTCAAGACTGGGGCCAGGGAAAAAAACCAGTGTGAACAACTACATCAAATAAATAAAGTGCTTCTTCCTCCTCTTAAAAAAAAAAACCAACAAATAAAAGGAAATACAATATGAGAATGCACAGTAAACCCTAAACCTGGAAAAGCTGTATTTGGGTGCACACCGATGACTCAGGCAGCTGGGGTGTAGACCATGTAAAGTCCAAGGACCCATGACCCAGGGAACAAGAAAAGCAAATAAACATAAATAAAAATGCTTCCCTCCCTTCCTCCCTCCCTGATCCCCTTCCTTCTCTCCCTTCCTTTTTCCTGTGCTTCATCCTCTTCTTCCTACCTTCCTCTCTTAAAACAAAAGCTGAGTGTACCCTGGTGGAGCAGTGTTTAGACTCATACCACACATACTCCAAAGTCCCAGGTTCTCATCCAGGGGCTGATGGCAACAACCAAGACGAACAACTAAGTAAAACGAATAAAGTCCTTCTTCCTCCTCTCTATTCCTCCCTGCATGTGTCTGCTCACCTTCATTCCTGCCTACACCTTTCCCTTAAAAATAAAAAAAACCCCAAAAGCTTTATTGGTGGTAATAAATATGAAAACAATGTGTTAAGGCTTTTGCAAGTGCATACAGTAGCCTCTTATTTCACCTTTGTTTTCTCTACTGATAAGCAGGGTTATGTGTTGTCTTCTTTGATAATTGGGGGAAAATAAAATTGTCTCAAAAACATGATAGTTTACGACTGAAATCATAAGCCTAACTATATTCCATTTCTACTGTTACAGTGCATAAGAGAATTATTAACACTAAAAGAGTCCATCCCTGTACCCTCATCAGACACCACTTCCATAATTTCCAGGATTACTGACGAAACTCCCAGACCCTCTGTTCCTTCTGTCTTTGTTGACTTGTAATGAAGGAACATCAGGGCTAAGATGTTTTCGATATCATAGAGTAGGAAACCCTAGTAATCAAGGAAAGAGCATCAATCTTTGACTTACTTTACTGTTTATATTATGTGTTTGCCTGAACGATACATGTCAGAGACCTCCAGCCAGAGAAGGCTGAGGGGCCAAGGGCCTCTGCGATTGCTGCTGAAATCCATGTTGTTTTTGCAGTGTAGGCCATGCTTCCCAAGGGCTGCTCCCAACTCAGGGACTAGGCGTCCTGAGGCAGGCCTGTCCCTGGAAAATGAGGAACTCCCTAGGGGCCTGAACAGACTCAGGGTCTTTCTGAAGTTTCTTTAGATTGTTCAGTATTCAGGGGTGAACCCACTTTGCTTCCCTCCCCTCTCTGTTCCACTCAGGTCATATGGGTGTGTGGTCATCAGCTCTCCTGGGCCCCTCCCTACCTTCTCCGATAGGAATTTCCTTACAGAATTTCTCTTACAGGATACAACTCATACATGTTATCCTGTTTTAGCGTCAGAAGACCTAGATGAACACATTCTCTTACTATTCATATAAAACAACGCCATCACATGAAATTACTAAGGAGAAAAAGGGTATTTGCTATCATTTTAGTGGTAACAATAGGTTTATAGTGCTAGATTCTTAAATTTAAGACAGTTAAGTGTGCCCTGGTGTTAGACACAGTCTGCACAGGTCTTGGGTTCCCATCCCGGGGCTGATGGGAACAACCAAGATGACCAACTCAATAAAATAAATGAAAATGCTGCTGCTGCTTCTCTCTTCTTGTCTGCCTGCCTACTCACTTTCATTCCTGCCTGCACCTTTACTTAAAAAAGAAAGAAAGAGTTAAGACTTTATGTGATTGAGAGCTAGCCTCTCATTGTTACAGATTCTTCATTTACTCAGGATGATTGAGTAGCTGTGAAATATTAAGCAGTATACTGGTCATCTTTGAGATCTCTAAGGATGTTTAATAAAAAACCAGAAGGAAATATTTCTGAGAGTGTGCTGATAACTGACATATTATTGAAAAGCTGAATTCTTCAATATAATAAGCAGTATCAGATTTGTTTGCTGCAAATATTTGGTGAGTCTTGCTTTCAGTTTATACAGAATGCTTATATTTTATGTTAGTGTTAACATTCTTCCATCTTTCTTTGCAGAATCATAGTGAAAGATACGTTTTCATAGCAGAATGGTATGATCCAAATGCTTCACTTTTTCGACGTTATGAGCTTTTATTTTATCCAGGAGATGGATCAGTTGAAATGGTACATGAAACTTTCTTTGTTAAAAGTTGGCAAAAGGGAGTGAAGAAGGAAAAGGGGGAGGGATTGGATTGCTTTTTATATAGTTGCTTCTAAAAACACATGTATGTGTATTTTTTTTTAAATAGGAATTCTGGGATCTTTTTGGGTATTATAAATTCAAACAAGAAGGTAACTTTGTATAGACACTTTATTTTTAATGTCAAAATGAGGAATTAATATTTTTCAATTAGAAAAATGAAGTGGGATTGTTCATGTTTTGGATTAATATTCAATAAGTGGTTATATGTAAAGTGGCCACAAATGTGTCACCATTGTTGAGAGCTGTTACTGATACAGAAAGTGAAAAGGAAGAAGATAGAGTGAAACTAGTTCCACATATTTCTTTACATCTCTTCACTGCCGACACTTTGTGCAGGTAGATTATTTGGTATTGGGATTTTGTGTAGGCCACGAAGCAGGAATTTGGAATTTCTGTGGGATTTCTTAGGCATTAATTTGATGAAAGGATTTGGCAATAAATATACTCAAGGTTATTTATAGTATTTAATTTGTGATAAGGAGTATTTACATTATTACTTGATTACAAAAAAGAAGATATGATTATATTTGTAGCAAACAGAATATAATCTTATATTTAATAATGAATTAAGAATTGTTTCTAGTTTATGATAGAATTAACATCCCCTATTAATGTTATCTGGTTTATTGTTTTTGGTTCCAGCATGACGTTAAGAATCACCGTACCTTTTTAAAGCGGACCAAATATGATGACCTGCATTTGGAAGATTTATTTATAGGCAACAAAGTGAATATCTTTTCTCGACAACTGGTGTT
Organism: Solenodon paradoxus; assembly: GCA_004363575.1. Taxonomy (NCBI): domain Eukaryota; kingdom Metazoa; phylum Chordata; class Mammalia; order Eulipotyphla; family Solenodontidae; genus Solenodon; species Solenodon paradoxus. The sequence continues at coordinate 242,886 of RJWH01002308.1, forward strand.
AATTGACTATGGGGATCAATATACAGCTCGCCAGTTGGGAAGTAGGAAAGAAAAGTAAGAAATCATTAACTAACTTCATTCTTTTATTTTTTTTCATTCTTAAAATGAGTATGAATTTTAGTTGACATTCTAACTTCTTGTTTGTATCTTGTGTTTTCTCAGTGTAGATATTTATCAGTGATCCAATTCAGTGTTAAAACTTTTTTTTTTTTTCATTTTGGGCACCAGATTCTGTGATTTCCTTTCCACTCAAGATAATAAAGTTTTGAGTCTTAGGCAGTGAGTATTTCTTGGGGAAACATTATACCCTTCATAACATGCATTGAACTAGGAACTGAAGATATTTGGATATAAAAGTCTCAGTCATGAGTTTATCAGGGAAAAAGTAGTATCATAAGTTCAATGGAAACTCAGGAGAAAGAAAGTTATTTCTTTTGAAGAACGAGGAATTTGTGTGAGGCTTTTGAGCTAGGTCATGAAAGCTGCGTTGAAGTTTTACCTAGTTAGACTAAGTGGGGGGAAGCTGGCAGAGAAATGAGTATGAATGAGCAAAGGGTCAAATGCAGGTACCTGGGAAGAATCATTGTTCTGTTTGACTCATTTAATAGTTAAAATGGTTTTTTGGTAATTTAATTGATAAAATTAGCCTATTCTCTCTAAATCTCCTTAAATCAAATGGATAAGCTTCAGTGAGGCAGGGTATTTGCTTTGAATGTTAAGTAGTAATGAGTCCATACTTGATGGTTTTATTGTGTAGCTGTAAATACGCAGAACAGGTTTGAAGTAGGTTTGAAGAAGGAAGGAAGGAATGTGTAAGATTAACCGAAGCAGAATGATCTGCTGGCTCAGTTATTCTATCAGGCTGTGTTGGATGAGGTGTATGCATTGTTTAGTTAGGCTGTACAACCATTGAATATAAAGGTATCTTATTGTTATCTCCACTGTGCAGATGGGGAAACTGAGATCCAGAGATGTTAGGTGACTTGCTGAAGGTCACAGAGCAGAGCCCAACATGAGTCTGACTTAATCATGCAGGCAAGAGTGGAGGAGGGAGAGCTCCTGAAAATGGTTGCTCTTTCTCTCTTTAGTAACTTTACTTCTACACCTTATCAATGTTGCCTAAAAGAATGACTAACAATGTAAAATTGATTATCTACTCTTTAGCTTTTGTTTCTTCCCTGGCCTTAGATAATGATCTTTGATCTAGTTGACAAAGGGGTTTTGTCCAGATTGTAAGGAATGTTATCTCTTCTTCAGTTTTATTCACAGGCATAATATATAACCACGATTGATTGAAGAAAAAGAGTGTGTTATAAAAGAGAAAAAAAATCCTGTGGAGTTGTGATACAGAGAAACTTCACTGTTTTGTTGACAGCTGCTATCGGTTAAGTACATTTAGTGAGGCCTCAAACAGAACTTTATCACAGGGAATGCCCCACAGAAATGCAGCAATTCATGGAATGAATGAATCAAAGAGCACACGTTTACATCACTGAAAATAGTTGGGCATCTGGAGGAAGTTTCTGTCTTCTGAATATCAGTGTTCATTATAACTAATATGACTTTTTAATTTTTAATCTCTTTATGACTTTGCAACCTGAGAAAAATCACTCTGTTGAGGTATAACTGACATAGCAAAGCAGTAGCTATTTCATATGCACAACTTGATGAGTTTGGAGCTAAGAACCTAACTGTGAAGTTGTCACTGCAATGATTTATCTATCACCTCCAAAAGCTATTTATTTTTTGTATATTGATTTTTCTTTTGTGGTTAGAGCACTTCACATAAGATCTACTGTGTTAGTTAATTTTTAATCTATTCTTTCTGACTCTCCTTAAATCAAATGGATGAGCTACAGTGAGTCAGAGTATTTGATGTGAATGTTAAGTAGTGATGAATCCATATTTCATGATTTTATTGTGTAGCTGTGAATACACAGAACAAGGCTTCTTTTCACTTCTTGATCTCAGTGTCCATTGAACCACCTATGAACTTTGGAGCCCTGACACAGGCGTCAGATGAGCAGCTAAATAAAGTGTGAATTAGGTAGGCTGCCGGGGATAAATTGCATTTGAAACTGGGTGAGGATGTGTTCCCGTTCCTTCTCCTCTCCCCCAAACCCTTTCCTCCTCCCCCATTTCCAACCTTGGGTCCTGCAGAGAGGGCTGGTCTGCAGGGAACCCTTTGGGAGCACCCTTGTCCATGCTTTCCCCACCACTGGCCCCTGAAGCCCTGGGGCCAGAGCATAGGGAAGAGAAACTTCTAGAAACTTGCAGTACTGCAGCTCAGCTGTGCTTCCCTGTGGATGCAGAACTATAGACGGTGCCTGTAGAACTACTGATGGTGCCTGTTGAGGGCCTGCAGTATGGTAGAAGACCTTTTCCCTGACTCCGGTGCAGAAGTTAGTCTGCCAGGAATTTTCCACAGTGCTACAGAGGCGGTAGCTATGCCCTCTTCTATGGAGTTTGCAGCTACATCCCGTTGTTGTACCGCGGCGGCTGAAGGTACGTCCTGTTCTATGGAGACTGCAGCTATGTCCTGTTATCATGACCAAGGACAAATGAGCATCACCTCCCTACTCTTCAGCTATACATAACTGGTAAGAGTTGCCAGTAGAAACCACACGAGCCAAGGAGATGAATCATGACCTCAGAGTATAGAAGGAGCTCCCCTAGATGCCCCATTGCTCAGCTTTGCGTAACAATACCCCAGAGCTAGCACTGGTACTTGGCAATACAGTGCTATTTTCTCTGCCTTTGAGTGCTCAGTTGTCAGTCTTCTCGCTATGTGGAGGCTCTGCCATAAAGTAGGACTGAGAGACAAAAGGCAGAAACCCTGGAAGGCGGCTGCATGGAGGACATAGATCTGCCCAACTGGAGCGCTTGTCAAGGCAAAAACAATTTTCCTTCACTTTCCTAGGTTCCCAGTTTTCTTTAACTTTCATACTCATAATTGTTTACTTCAAGTCAGGTTGGCTTTGCTTTTAGAAAATATTTTAAGGGCACAGGCGACTGAGGCAACTAAGGTGCAGACCATGGACTAGGGTTCAAGACCTGGGCTGGGGTAATGGGGAAGGACCAAGAGAAAACAAATAGAAACCTTTCTTCCTCCTCCTCCTTCCTGCTTCCTCCAGTTCCTCCTCCCTCCCTTAAAAAAGTTTCAACCTCTCACACCCGTCTTATATCTTTCAGGAAAACTCTGCCTTGTTGCCAGTGAGAAGCTCTGGCTCAAGGCCTTTCCCTCCAAACCACAGGTGTCTCTTATTAGACTGCTTTCCTAGTCCTTGGGGACGTTACATTTGAAAAAAAAAAAGCATTAAAAAAGAAAGAAAAACTAAACCCTGCCTTTGGCCTTAGCCTGGAGTCTTACTTGCTCACGGCAAGTGTGATAGCCTTTCAAAAGTAATGACATAAATGACAAGGGCTGAGAGTTTACAAATCCTTCCTGCGGACAGTATGGCACATCACTGTGCTCTCCAGGAGGCTTTCAAGCATGTTGGCCAGCCACAGCCACGGCCATATTCGCTGCACTGTTGGCTCAAAGCCTGGTAATAGATGAAAAATGCTTTTTGCATGACTCTGAAAATCATTATTTTCCAGAAATATGTGTCCTGTCTGAGTCTTGTAAAAGTTGGTCCAACATTCTCACTCTCCATTGCTAAGAAGTATTGATGTGGGAGAAGGATCTCCTTTTTCTTTTGAGAACATTTCATGATGGGTCCTACAGTGCGCACCTCAGTGCAGGCAGTGGGGTTGCTGTGTGGGACATTGTTGACACGGATACCTCCATGAATCATACCTCTTGGAGTCCATGTCTTTGTCTTGACCCCTCTCACATTGATGCTGGACTTGATGATGTGGTGACTTGCATTGGCCAAGAGCGACAGCGTCTACAAACTTGCCTCTAGGCGAGGCTGGATAAATGCTTGTGCACTAGACACTTTGGGGCTGTGTAGACCACAAGTCTGGTCTGGCCTCCTTATGGGCAAAGACCTCAAGGAATGAGAAGTGTAGTCTTCCTAGCTGACCCAGGGCCAACCTCCACTGACCTAGGACCAGATGCAACTGTGATAGTTTATAGTCCCCAGGGGTCTGGTAGCCTCTTCAGGGACCTTGGATTTCTGAGCAAATAAATAGAAAGAAAGCACCAAGTCTGGAATCCTCCATAGACAAGGCTTTATTGTAGAGATCAGATATGGGGGTAGGGAGAGGAAAGGAGAGGGGGGAGAGAGAGAGAGAGAGAGAGAGAGAGAGAGAGAGAGAGAGAGAGA
>RJWH01002309.1:0-24828 GCA_004363575.1 Solenodon paradoxus
GGGCGAGGCTGGCTCGTGGCGAGGTATTTGGCTCTCATGCTGGAGGTGTACTGGAGGGAGAAAGGGCCGGTCAGCGGGGCGCTGGGGCAGCTGGCACAGTCTTTCTGAAGCACCTCGCGGGGTAGGCCTGGGTAACACAGCGGCGCAGCTGGCAGCCCTGGAAGGGGCTCAGCGGGCCCACCTGGCCCAGTGCTGGACTCTCGAGCCTGGGCCGGCCCCACAGAGCAGGGTCAGTTCCCAGGCCCCAGGAGCAAGACAGCGGGCACGTCTCCTCTCCCCAGAAGATGAACATGTCAGTCGCAGCTGGCATCTGGGTGCTGAGTGGGGCAGATCTCTGACAGCACACACCCAGCATCCAAGTCTACACACAAACTGTCCAGTGGCTGGGCCTCAGCCCCTCCACCCCGTCAGCCCAGCGAGGACCCCAATAGCCACAGCGGCCCCTCAGGTAGGCTGATGCTACCGCCCTCTCGGCGGGAACCAAACTGTGGACGCCTCCTGGGTTAGGGACAAAGGCCTCTGTGGAGGGGTCAGCCAGCCCCTCACCACCCGCATCCAATCTGAAGCACGAAGGCCTCACCACACACAGGCGTGTGCTCATGGCAAACACACGTGCAGGAAGTGCACACAGGGCCACACACTGTGGGGACAAATGCCAAGGCATATGCCATGTCTTCCAGTGGTGAGACCTGACCGCTGACCGCCCCGGGCTCCCGGCAACCCGAGTCCCTGCTCCACAGTCCAGACCAGGAGGGATGACCCCTGGTTCTGAGAGCCCCTGGGACTCCCGGAGGGGCGGGTGCAGGGGACACAGGTGGCGCTGGAGGAAAGCGGGCAACAGGGAGTCGTGCCATTCCTGGACATGCAGCAGGAGGGGCCGACAGGTAACAGCCCTGACCCCTGGAGGAGCCCAAGCCACGGGGGACGGCAGGGGCTGCTATGTACTCCAGGACATGCGCGGAGATGCCTCGGGGCCTGGGTCTGCTGGCTGTGCCTGACTGGGCCAGCGGGGTGGGCTCCTGGCTGGGAGGTGATGAGGAGGGCCAATGCGCAGGGGACTCTTGGAGCGGGCTCACTGCCCTGACATGAGGGCGACAGTCCCAGACCAGCACTAGCTGTCTCTGGTTGGGCCGGGGCCACATAGCCCAAGGGCTTGTGCCAGCCCTGGGCTCCTCAGATGGGCTCTTGGCCAGCACTGGTGAGGGCAGCAGTGAGCAGAGGGTGTGATGTACGAGGCGCAGGCGGGTGGGCAGTGCGGGCAGGGGACCCGGGGTGGGTCAGTACCTGTCACTCTGAGGGCACGGCCACCACTGCGTTCGGGCACTGTCCACGGGCTTAAACTGCCAGCCCGCATGGCTGCCAGAGTCCAGGGCCGCTAGATAGCGCTAGGAGGGCCCGGGGTGAGAGGGTTGTGGGAGAGAGAGAGAGAGCGTGGCCTCAACACCAGGCGCGGCCCGCTGCAGCAGGCTGGGGCCGGAGCAGAGCGCCACATGGCTGGCCATGTACTGGCATGGCTAGGAAGCCACAGCTCCAGGCCCGCTCCGGGCCAGTTGTGTCACAGAGCACAATGGAGCCACTGTATGGGTGAGCATTTCTGAGGCAATGAGGCCTGCAGCCGCTCTGACACTGTCCTCTGAGGCCCACGCCTCCAGGAAGCCCACCAGGGCTCTAGCCTCTCTGACACTGTCCTCTGAGGCCCACACCTCCAGGAAGCCCACCAGGGCTCTAGCCACTCTGCAAGCTATTCTTTGGCACCAAACCACCCTGTCCCCTCTGTTCCATGTCTCCAAGACCAGAAGGGACTCCAGGCCCAGAGTGAGACCTGGGTCAAGGAAGGAAGCAGGCCTGGACAAACCGGAGAGCTAGCGGACCCATTCCAGGGCCCCTTGGTGCTGAGCTGACCCGCCAGGAGCAGGCCCCGCTGAACACACTGGCCCCAGGGCATGTCAGCTCAGTGGCAGGGGCCCATTCACTTAGACTGGTGCCCACGGAGCCCGGCGAGGAGAGGCCCCACAGGCCGGCAGTGCCCACGATGGCTGCACTGACCCAGGTCATGAAATGGCCCCACCCAGCTCCTGCCCAGAGACTTACTGAGGGCGGCGGGGACTCGCGCCCGATGAGGGGGGTGTTCTCACAGCGGGGGTTCTGGAAGTTGGCGTTCTGGCTCCTGAGGCACCAGGGAAATGGATTATCAGTGATGCTCCCACCAACAGGCCTTTTGCGAGCAGGCAGACCAAAGCCCACTCCATGCATTCTCATCATTCACCCTGTGTGAGGCCCACCCACAAAACCCTGGGGTCCCACGAACCCTGCACCCTCCTGGAGCCGGTCCTGGACACAGACCCGCAGTTGACCACACAGCCTGGACCTAGGTGTGCCACAGCAGGGGGTGCCGAGGCTGGGCCAACCCCATGCAGAGCGCAGCCCCATCCTGCAGCCCCACCTTCCCCAGCTCTTGCTCATGAGACCCAGGGAGCCCACTCGCGGCCTCAAGTTACCCAAATGTAGCCCCTCCCTGGCGGGACTCACATGTACTCGGTGACTGGGGCGTTGCTGACAGTGTGGGCTGCAGCTGGGATGCTGTTCTCGCTGCCATAGCTGCTGCCACAGCTGTATAGGCTGGGCATGTGCACGCGGTAAAGGCTGTCGTGGGCCTGCCGTGGCCCGGGGGCAGTGTCCTCCTCCCCGTCCTCGTCCGGGCCTCTGCAGGGAGGGTCGCACCGCAGAGCATTAGCGGCAGGTCCCAACTCCTCTGAGGGAGCTGGACATGGGCTGCCTGCCTGCCTGCTTAAAGGGGGAGAGCACGCTGGCTGCCAGCCTCTGCGGGGCCCCATTTTCCTACCCAACTCTCCACTCCAGTACTGAGGTCAGGGAGCTAGCCTGGCCCCTGGGCTCTCCAGGTCCCCACGCTAGGCCTAATCCCAGCTGGGACTCAGGGTTGGCCACGTGGCGCCCACCTCCCCATCACCAGCTGGGTGACTTGAGGACGGTCTCCTTGCCATGTTCCTCGTGGAGAGGTCAGATGAGTGTCAATTGCCAGCCACACCCAGGGCTGGGCCCTCCATGGGGTGTCATCTAGTCCTCACCCACCAGGGAGGTGTGTTCTCTTACAGCACCCATCTACAGCTGGGGAGGTGAGCTCTGGAACAGTCCCACCAGTTACCCAGTAAGCAAGAGTAGAGGTGGGAGCTGAAACTAGGCCATGTGGTTCCACGGCAGTGCTCTCAGTCACCACCATATAGTTGTCGTTTTTATTACAACCAACGTATCAATCACCAACATTATCATTATAGTCATCGCTATCATCACTATCGCATCCCTCATCATACCATCCTCATCACCATCATCACACATCATTACCACGCCCACCACTATCACCAACACAATTACCATCATTATCATCACCTCCATCTCACACATCACCACCATTCCCACCAACATCGCCATCACCATCATCACTTCCATCTCTCAACACATCACCACCGTTCCCACCATCATCACCATCACCATCATCACCTCCATCTCTCAACACATCACCACCATCACCACCATCACCACCATCATCACCATCACCATCATCACCTCTGTCTCTCAACACATCACCACCATCACCACCATCATCACCTCCATCTCTCACATATCACCACCATCACCATCATTCCCACCATCATCACCTCCATCTCTCACACATCACCACCATTCCCACCATCATCGCCATCACCATCATCACCTCCAGCTCTCAACACATCACCACCATCATCACCTCCATCTCTCACATATCACCACCATCACCACCATCACCATCATTGCCTCCATCTTTCACACATTATCACCATTCCCACCACCACCATCACTGGCGACAGCATTGCCATCATGACAGAAGATAACTGAGCAGAAATACAAAGGGAAGGAATCTGAATTGAGTTACTTGTCATCTAAGCTGGGCCACAAAGAAGCAACCACGGCCCAAAACAGGGGAGGTGGTGGGTGTGGGAGGTGTAGTGAGGGGGCCCTAAGCAAGGGGAGCAGCCTGCTTCTCCACCCAGGACTGATGAGAGAGACAGACAGAGGCAGGGCTCCAGGACCTACTTCCAAGGTAAGGACATAGTAGCCCTCTGGGAGAGAGCTGCCATCCTGTCACCCAGCTGAGTGACCATGGAGGCCGGGGCACCAAGGCACTCCCTGCAGAAGCTGCAGTCACCAGCCCGTCTGTGCACCACAGCCCTAAACACCTGCCCCTGGCTGGGAGATGACGAGAAGACGTCAGCCAGGGCGAGAGGCCTGGGGGGAGTGGGAGCAAGCCCATGAGAGGAGGCAGGAGGCGCCCACCCTGGCCTGCTCCAGACCCCCACACCAGCTGAGTTAATGATCCATCTGTGGAACCGGCGTGCTCATCTCAGAGCTGCCAGCTGCAGAGCCACTGCAGGGTGGGGAGCATCTCCAAGTGAGGAGACTGTCCTGCCTCCATGTCTAAGACAAAGGCTGTTCTGGAGGCAGGTCCCTGAAACATCCCCCACGCCGAGGCCTGGGGCAAAAGCTCTAGTGCCGTCTGAGCCCTCACCTCTTCTGCTGCCAGGTGTGTGGGACGCTGCAGACGATGGAGCTGAACATGAGGGCCGTGACGAAGGAGAAGAGGGCCAAGTAGATGAGGCCCTCGACGCCGTCATAGCAGAAGCCCGTCAGGGCCTGCACGTAGTCCTGAGGCCGGCAAGAGCAGGAGGAAAGGGGAAGAGGGTGAGGAGAGGCTGGGCCACTGGCAGCACAGCAGCCTGGACTGCTGACCGAGGCCGCAGAGACCTCACTGCCCGATGGGAGACCCCTCTCTGAGGGGCCGCCAGCGCCCCCTCCCCCGCCCGCAGCGGCTCCCCTGCCCCTCCCTCACCAGGTGCAGGCTGCGGCAGTCCACCAGGGCAGTGAGGTGCTGCAGATCCACCTCCGTGCCGTTCAGCACCTCCTGGACACGCAGCAGGGGGTCCTGGGGACACACCACACCTGAGCCAGCGACCTGAGCCAGCCCTGCCCCGGGGGACCTCCCACCTTGACTGCACGGCCTCGGCACAGCCCCGAGGAGGCAGGTGTACAAGCGGCAGCCCCCGCGTCTGTGCCCAGGGCCCAGCGCGTGCGAGGAAGGGGGCCTCGAATGCTCGGCCCATGGGCCCATGTGACTGGAGTGTGTGTGCATGTGGAGTGTGTGCCTGCGTGTGGAGTGTCAGTGTGGAGAGTGTGTGTTTGTGGAGCGTGTCTGTGTATGGAGTGTGTGTGTGGAGTGTCTGTGTGTGGAGAGTGTCAGTGTGGAAAGTGTGTGTGGAGTGTGTGTGTGGAGTATGTGTGTGTGTGTGTGTGGAGAGTGTCAGTGTGGAGTGTGTCTGTGTATGGAGTGTGTGTGTGTGTGGAGAGTGTCAGTGTGGAGAGTGTCAGCGTGTGGAGTGTGTGTGTGTGTGGAGAGTGTCAGTGTGGAGTGTGTGTGTGTGTGGAGAGTGTGTGTGTGTGGCGCGTGTGTGTGTGTGGTGTGTGTGTGTAGTGTCTGTGTGTGGAGAGTGTCAGTGTGTGGAGAGTGTCTGTGTGTGGAGTGTGTGTCTGTGTGTGGAGTGTGTCTGAGTGCGGAGTGTGTATCTGTGTGTGGAGCGTGTCAGTGCGGAGCGTACACAGGCAACACCTCTGGGGACAGTGGTTCTCTGCCGGCCGCCACTCAACATGCCCCTCGACCTGCTCACTAAGGCCCCTGGGCCGTGACGTGGACATCGGGGTAATGGTCACAGGTAATGGTCACACGCACATGTTGCAGACCCTCAGCTCAGAATGTGTTTCTTGGTGCTGGGGTCTTTACAGAGGTGACAAGGGACAAGGATATCACTGAGGTGGCTCTAATAAATGGCACACATGCCCAGAGGAGGCCCAGGGAGAGAAGGGGCCCCCGGGGCCTCCACACCGCCACACCTCCACCCAGCCTTGTGCCCTCAGTCTCCAGCCTCTAGAACGAAGACAGGCTACGACAGCACGAGGCTGGTGGCCAAGCCAACTAAGGTCCCTGCTGCACCTGGCACACAGCCAGCATTAGAGCTTTAACTTGAGGTCGTGTGTGTGTGTGTGTGTGTGTGTGTGTGTGTGTGTGTGTGTGTGTGTGTGTGTGATAGGTAAGCACTGTGAGGTCTCCTGGAAAAGGGCCTCTGCTCAAGCCTGGCAGGCGGGTGCCCACAACACAAGCCTTGGGGAGGCGGATTTGGTGAGGTAAGTGGGGGTTAGGGCTGGACCAACGGGCGGCACCACGCGCCCGGTGCCACTGACCAGCAGACAGGCCTGGAGACACAGTGACATCAGGGTGTGTGCGCCAGTGTCGCACCTGGATGGCGAGCCTAATGACACTGCAGCGGGCAGTGTAGCCCGTGGAACCACTGTCGTGTGTCATCTGTCACTGAGATTTGTTAATTGACATGTGACTGTCACCCTAGCCCCTCAAACTCACCCTGACAAGCCTGGGGTCAGCAGGGGCTCTTGTTTGTTCCCGCTTTCTTAGTACGAAGAGTTTTATTACTTTTAAAATAAAGAACAGGTGCGCCCTGGTGGCCTAGCAGCTAAGGCCACTGACCTCAGTCCATGAGCATCCCAAGGACCTAGGTGTGAGACCCAGGACTGTGGGGAACAACCAAGATGAACAACTATAAATAAAATAAATAAATGCTTCCTCCTCTCTTCTTGCCTGCCTTCCTGCCTACTTGCTTTTATTCCTACCTGTACCTTTCCTTTATAAAAATGATGAATAAATGAATAAAGAATAGGCCTATCCAAACTCCCAAGGGATGTGAAAGGCAGGATAGGTGGTTGGGGCATTAACAAGAAGCCCCACATAGATGGGCAGGAGGAAAGGGATGCCCACAGGGCCTCGGAGAGAACAGAGAGGGGTCTGCTGCTGCCTTACCTTGGTGGCCGGGTACTCCCGTGGGGCTGTCTTCAGTAGCGTAGCCACCAAGTCTTGCATCTCCACCAGCGCCTTGTGGCTGCCCGACAGCTTCTGCTCAGAAGAGAGGAACGGGTTCCAGAGGGCTGGGGGGCGGTCTCTCCTCCTGAGCCCCAACCCCACACGGGGTGGGCCAGCTCCGGAGCTGAGAGGTACACCAGCAGGCCACTGAGGATCCCAGGCAGGCTGGCTCCAGGCCCAGAGAACCCTGACACTTCCCGGGGGGGCCCACAGGACACCCTCCCTGACTTCCCTGAGTGTCCCCAGGCCCAGAGACAATGTGGAGCACTGAGAGGCAGAGGCAGATCATCAGAAGAACCCAGGGGGCCGTGAAACCACGCAGAGCAACAGGTTAAAGGGTTTCCCTGCCCCTGCATCTATGACAACACCTGTCCCTTCTACAGAGCGGGCACAGGGTCCTCCCGCAGCAAGGCACCTAGGTCCCTCCTGCGCCCACCATGCCATCAATTTTGTCCTGCAGGGAAGGCTAAGGGCCACAGAGAAAATGGAAGGAGTCCCTGGGTGGGGGCATTAAGCAGGCACCCCAAAAGGCTCATGCCCATGGCACCAGGGCAGCACACCAGGACCAGTTAGTGACATCACCACACTGCCCAGCTGTCCCACAAGTGCTCCTGGGGGACAGTGATCTGACAAGGCTCTGGGGGGCTGGGCTGCTGACCTTTCCCGCACATGTGAACGGGCACTTTGACCCCGTGCCAGAGGGGCCCCTCACCTGCTGGAAGGGGTTGGCGGCGCGGGGCGAGCAGGCCAGGTAGTACTGCAGGATGTCTGCGGAGAGAGGGCAGGCTGAGTGCTCCGGCGTCTGGGCGCCTGCACACGTGTCTGCACGCCCATTTCCATGTTCCTGCACACAGGTGTACACAGCTGTGTGCACGTGACTGTCTATGGGTGTCCACCTGTGCACACGAGCATCAAGCTCACCTGTGTGCATGCACATGCACGAGCTGTGTCTGCATACATGTAAGGCGGATATGGCCTCTGGGGAGCCCAGGGTCGGGGCTCAGGTCTTCTGAGCCTTCTGCATCCTCTTTCTAGGGAGCAGTGGACAGGGAACCGGGGGCGGGGTGGGGCAAGCATCGCTCAGGAAGAACAGTCGTTAGATGACAGTGTCACCCCCAGGAGGAATGCCAGTCTCACTCCCATTATGGATGGACTCCCAGGTCTGGATTCAGTGTCCTGCATTTAAACCAGGAAAGCCGAGCCTGCCTGCAGCCAAGTGAGGCACCAGAGCCCACGGTGATGCTCTCTTGGTGCCCTCTGCACCTACAGGCCCCTCCCCTTCAGCTCTGACACCGCCTGGGCGCTCTAGGTGTCTCCCTTCCGGGGCCTGCTGGGCACAGCACGAGATGAGGACAGGGGGCGGGGACAAGAGCTGGTGGCCAACAGTGGCCACGGCCTGGGACAGCCTCCTGGCTTCTGACAGCATAGGAACCGGCGTGCAGGACGGGGGGCATGGGCCTCGTGAGGGTGGTCGGTGTGACGGGCAGACGCTGGTACTACAAGAGGCTGGGGGCTTCACATGCTTGCGGAGGCCCCAAGAGTCCCGAGCAGTGGGGACCTGGAGAGGCCAGGCAGAGGGGACCGCTGTCCCCACCCTACCAGCTCCCAGCAGAGTACGCCTGCCCTCCACCACGGGGGCAGACCGCGCTCCCTCCTTGGGCTCCTCAGGTTTAAGTGAATGGGTCCTCCATCGAGTGAGCAGAGCCAGCCCGCATGCTCAGCCCTGCGGTGCACAGGCAAATGCGACAGGGCAATCCAGTGGGCCAGCGTTGCAAGGTCACTAAGCATTCCGTCCCTCTACTTTTCTAGGAAGGAGCATGCAGTGCAGACATCAGGGGCGTAAAGGAGCTCACATCCTCCAGCTCTGAAACCACCCAAGCCCCATGCCCACCTGCCTTCCAGAAGGCCCCACACCCAGACATGCATTCTGTTCCCAATTCAGTTCACAGGCCCTGCTTGAACAGCTGCTTAGACCACAGACCAGAGGCCTCAATTCCCCTTCTTGAGGGCCAATTCTCTGAGAAGCCCCAGGGTCTCCCCTCCTAGCACAGCCTGTCCAACGGCCCCACTGGCCCTGGACCAAAGGAGATCTATAGAGGACATTCAGTGGCCTAGAAAGGAGACCAGATTCCTGATCGTTCCTGGCCTGCTGCCCCCAACGCTCCCCCACTCCCGCATCTCCTCTCCCAATGGGTCTGTTTACTGCCTGGAGAGCACATCACAACTGTCTCTGCCTCAGGACCTTTGCACTAGATTCTCAGCCTTCTATAGCTCAATTTTAACTCTACCCTTCGGCAGGTCAACTCTGACTGACTGCTCTGAAGCCCACGAGCTCCCGTCTGACCTCCAGTTGCCACCTGAGTTCACCTGTCAACAGTGGTCACACAGAACGCCTGTCGTTATTCTCCCCAGTGCCTCCTAGGTGTGCCTCCTCACTCACTAGCTTCCTGATCTGCATGGGTCCTGCCTCCCCCAGACTGAGGACCCATGAGCGTGAGGACAGACCGGCCCCAGACTCACCCCCGCTCAGCACCGAGTGCTCCTCTACCATCTTGGTCACGTAGGTGTCTGGGTCCACACAGAAGTCACTGGAGCCCTAGGGTGGGTGTGGGCAAGGAAGGTGGGGTGAACAAGTTGGCCCCATCTCTTTGGCACTCAGGGGAGAGCCTGGTCCTGGGTCTACTCTCAGTTCAGGAGGGTGGAGGCTGAATTGTGGGGCTGACTAGCCATGTGTCCTAGATGGGTCCTCCCCTCTCCGGACCTCTGTGCCAGGGCAAGGTGGGGGGCCAGAGGACGGTGGCTGCCCCACGGCCTGGTCGAGCAGATGGGCATCTCCTCTGCCACTCACCACAGATACAGCCAGCTCCAAGCCCAGTGCGCCCCAGCTGATGACCAGGGCCAGGACCCCCAGCAGGCAGACCCTTTGGACAAAGAGAGTCAGTCAGCACCCAACCAGAGCACGGGCCACAGAGCCAGGGCCCACTACGGTTTGGCACACTCAGTGAGGCAGCACCTCAGTCTGTCCAAGGACACAGTCATGGGAGGGCTGGGCACAGTGGGCGACCCACCCCACACAGCCCTGACTCAGAGACTCAGCTGGCGCAAGGAGGGCAGGTCCCTACTTGGCTTCATGTTCCTGCACCCTCTCCTTGTAGATACGGTTCAACGTCCACTCTGGCAAGACCCGTGTACCACGGGGCAGCCCAGTCTCCTGTTGCTCAAACCCCACAGGCGCTGCTGTCTCTGCCAGAATGGAGTCTCCCTTGCTGAGGCCTGACTGCACCTGTCTCCCCGCTACCTTCATCCAGCCCTCCTTTCCACTCCACACACACCCCACTGCAGGTCGCAAGCCACAGTCAATGTCCTACTCCGTCAGAATGTCCCACTCTCAGGCCTACTCCCCTCTGGTGCGCACTGGAGACACCCCTCCCTGCCCCTCCTCACCCCACCTGCTCTCCTCTCCTGCAGGCACAGTCAGCCAGGACACAGAGCATGACAGCCTGTGAAAGTCACACAGTGGGGCCTGCATGTGCACTGGGCCTCGCCTGGGCAGGAGCCAGACATGGCCTGTCAACTTCGATGAGGAGCAGTGACCACACCTCAAGCCTCCTACAGACAAGCTGTCACTCTCTTGGCTTTCTAATGAGGAGACAGAGGCTCAGATCAATGAGGTATCTGCCAAGGTGGCCAGCGGGGAAGCAGCAGAGCCAGGGTTTGGTATAGACTGCCTCTAAGGAGGACAGGGAGGAAGGAGCCTGTGTGACCTCCCAGTGATTGGAGCAGGTTGTCAGGTGTCTGAGTGTCTAGGTGCATGCTCCCTGTGGGAGGAACACAGCAGGAGACTGAGGATGCTGGGGCCAGTGTGCTGGGATGCTGGTCAGGGCTAGAAGTTGAGGTTCCAGGCATCAGGACGTAGTCTGACTCGGAGCCCCCTGGACAGACCCTGGGGCTGGTTTGGGGGAGAGAGGGACAGGTTTGACTTGGAAGGGTGTTATGACTGGTACCGGTGCAGCCCTACCCTCCAGTCTGGTGGGTATCCCGCCCACTCCCTTTACCCAAACACCCAGACTCACCCGACCAGGATGCCCTTGGAGCTGCGGATGAGGCCGACCAGCACGAGCAAGCAGATGGCCACGTCAAGCAGCAACAGGCCCAAGTAACCCAGCCACCTGCAGGCACATCTTGGGTGTGAGCTGGGCATGGGGGACCCTGCTCAGGGGTGGGGGAAGAGGGTGCTGGGGCAGGCCAGGCACCTGGATCTGCACGATGGAGCTCAGAGGGGTGTCTACAGGTGGTTCTGGCACATGGGGACTACTCTCAGTTCCAGGAAGGGATCTCCCACTGAAGCCACTAGTGATACCTCTCTCCCAGAAACCCTCAGGACCAAGGTGGGTGGTGCGTAACCCAGCAGCAGTAGAGGCCGGCTGCACCTGTACCAGTCGTAGAGATCCACCAGTTCAGCCAGCACCTCCAGTGACACCGCCGGGTTCCTCCAGAATGGGAGGGCGGTTGTGTAAACCAGCAGCGTCTCTAGCAGGCCCTGCAGCCGCTGGACCGCTCGCAGGGGTTCAGGGCGCGCGGCCAGCTGCTGCTCCAGGCTCTGCAGTTTGGGTTCGGCCGTGCGGTTCAGGGCGGCCACAGTGTCCAGCACCTGCCGCCAGGACGGCAGGCAGCGTGAGCTCGCAACGCCACGCGTGATCTCCTCGCACCCACCATCAGTGCCCGCCCCCACCGCCACGACCACCCAGACCTCCCAGCCTCGGGCACGCGCACGCGCGGGGGTCAGGAGCGGGAACAGCCCTTCCCTCCCATCGGGCGGCCACTCACGCGGTCCTGGACCCCCGCCACTGTGCGGTTGGCGTGGCGGAGAGAGTAGGTGGCCCGATGGATGCCGTCACTGGTCTCTCCATTGCCATAGAACCCCACGGCGATGCCAGCGCTGAACAGACAGGCGCGCGTGAGGGCGGACGGCCCCGCCCCTCTCCCTGGCCACGCCCAACAGCCGAGCCCCACCTCCCCCTCCCCTGTAGGGCGCTTCCTCCCTAGCCCCACCCCCAGCCAGGCCCCGCCCGCCAACCGGGCCCGCGTCCCAGCGGGCTGCGTCCCAGCAGACCAGCCAGCGCGCTCACCTGCAGACCAGCGTGGCGATAATGACGCACCAGGCGGTGCAGCAGCAGTCAGCATCCAGGTGCTCCTCGCTCTTGCGCCGCCGGCAGCACAGCCAGAAGGAGTAGAAAAGCAGGAAAAGGAGGTCCAGGGCGAGGCAGGCTAACGCCGTGGCCCCCAGCAGCAGCAGCGCCTGCGGGTGGTGGAGCAGCAGTGCTGGAGGTAACCCCAGAGCCAGCAAATCCCACTAGCGCAGGGGCAGAGGGACCAGGCACACACCCTCTAGAATCCTCCCCAGATCTGGGGGCCGAGGGTGGAGGTTCCCAACACCTAAGTGCCACACCATGGCCACCCAGACCTGATACCCCAGGTTTACCTTCCCACCCTGCACTACATACAAAGTTCCACAGTCAGCGACCAGCCATGGAGTCCCCTTTCCTCACCCATGTCCTGTGACTCCTTCTCCAGGGATCCTGTCATCTGAGCCCCAGAGCCCAATGCAGGCTACGTTTGAACAGGGGTCCAGACCAGGCCGTGTGAGGAGGCACTATGAGGGTGCCAGAGAAACCAGCAGGTGGCAGGGGATCCCTGGGCAGGGCCAGCACAGCTGCCCCTGGCATGTGGCTAAGGAAGGCCCTTCATCTCTCCAGGCCTATTCAATAATGGCCAGGCCTGCTGCAGGGCCAGGCACACAGGGCCCTTGGGAGCGGGCTGCAAGCATCACGCCCCCACCCTCATCATCAGCACGGATACTGCTCCCATCCAGAGCCTAGTCCAAGTCCAGGGCACCAAGAGGGTCTCCAACCACATCCTGGGAAGCACCAGGGGAGGAGGGTGTCTTTCTTCACAGAGGCAAGCTCCTGGGGAGTGTGACTTGATCCAGCAGTGACACCACAGTGGGCTCAGTCCTAGGTCGGCTCTCAGAGGGGAGGGTAACGGGGATCCAGCGCAGAGTCCCCCAGCTGTCACAACAGCCACCAGACTCTTCAGTTGTCCTGGCACATGCCTTCACCCTATTTCAGATAAACTGGCCACAGAAGGTTTTGAGGGAAAGACGGATGTGGGAGCTGACATGGCTGCAGGCTGGGCCGACCAAGCACCACACAGGTGAAGTGCCCAACACCCAAGGTGCCCGCTGAGGGGTGGACACCAGCCACAGGGCCATCAGAGCTGTGCTGTGGCCCTTGTACCCCTTAGCTGCCCTTGCTGGGACTGCTGCAGACAGGCCCTGCCCAGGAAGCACTAGGTACAGGATGCAGCCCCACCCCCAGTGCCCAAGTGATTGTTTCTCAGGAGACAGGTGCCAGGCAGCAAGAGGACACAGCACCATAGAGGACAACTCTCTGGGAAGAGTGAGCAGGAGGCCACAGCCCTTGCCCTGCTGCCCACCTCTGCCTGGCAGGAGGGCCCTGGCTGCTCTATAGCTCACAGGTCAGGGACGGGGAAGCCCAGTGGGACTGTTGGCTCAGGGCCCCTTGAGTCCAGAACTCACGTCAGGGGGACTCTGGGGCCTGGGAGGGAGGGAAACCTTGCCCAAGGTCACAGAGGGAGATGGGCCAGAGATCAGTCATGGGGCCCACTTAAGGGTGCTGGTCTGTAGCACCCTGCCCCTCACTGGACCAGGAATCCATAAACATTAGGGTGCTGGAGTAGTCCCTGGTCCCCGGGTCTGCTCTCACAGGCCTGGGGCTTCAGCACCCACCAGAGGCAAAGGGCAGAACAAACACTGGCCCCCTACGGCTCACGGTGAGGCCTGCGTTTCCTAAGCCATGCCTCCACCAGTGACCAGGCCCTGACTGCAGGCACATTCCCTCAGCCCCACACCTAGAAGCCGCCATCCAGAATGAAACCCCCAAGGTTCCTCAGGCTGTGTTCAGCAGCCTGTCTCCACCCCACAGGTCAGCCTGCTGGGGAGCCACCTCCACTCTCTTAATGGCCCGAGGACCCTTGGCTGGAGTAGCTGCTCATTTTCCCCCACCCCTCCCTGTGGGACACAATCCGGACAGCACCCCATTTCCAGTGTGCCCTAGTGCAGCAGTGGTTTGCCCACTGCCTCTGGCTGAGTGCAGTCTACATTCCAGTGGGCAGGGAAACAACCAATGTCATTGTGAGCTAAACAGGTAAAATGCAAATGTAAATAACTAAATGAATATATTTTCACAGGTAACCCCAAGAAAATCCCTCTGGGGAGTGAGCTGGGCAGCACTCAGGCAGGCAAGACCAAAACAGTGCCCACCACACTGTCATGACACATCAACGAGCTCAAGGCCTGGTCGCCCAGTGCTGGTGCCAGGCCTGCCCACTCCCAGAGGGATGAGGAGACTGAGTCAAGAGGGCCAGGCACTGGCTGAGTCGGGGAGGCTGGGGAGGGAGCCACATTGCTTCTGGTCGGCTGGTGCAGGAGGGCTGTGGACAGCCAGGAAAGTGAAGCGGAGGGGGCACTGCACATCCGGGAGAGTCCTTGGGGGAGGGCTGCGAGGAAGCCTCAGGTAACGCCACCTGCTGACCCTTGTCTGGGGGCACTGGAGGTGCTCTGGCGCCCTCCCTGGGCCTCAGCTTGGGCTGTTTTTGGTTTTCCTCCCTTTTCTTTTCCAAGCTGTGAACGCATACTACCTTTATAACAATAACACAAAACCAGAAGCCTGCCAGCAGCAATATGGGGCGCAGACAGCCAGGGCTGCCACCTGAGTTTCCAGGGTGCTGGTCAAGCCCGCAGTGTATGAGCCCACTCTAATGTGGGCTCCTCTGTTTACAGCTCGGTCACGGTCCCTGCTGGTGTCCCGTCCCCAGGGGCAGAGATCAGGTGGAGGGACACCCTCCTGCAGCTGGACAGGGGGGCGAGGGAGGAGTCCTGTCCAGAGCGCAGGGCTGCTAGGGTAGGTGGGCGTGAGCACGTTCACACCCTCCCCTGCACATCCATGCCACTCATGCTTACAGCTCATGCCCACGCATTTACACCCCATGTTCGTACTCACACACACCCACATTCAGACACAAGTGCATGCTCATGAGCTCAACAGCAGCCCAGGTAACAGAGGCCACGACTGGGGACAGGTGGGGAGAGAGTTCCTTAGCACCTGAAGCCAGAGACTGCAGCCTTAGTAGAGGCCATGGGGAAGGACACCCCATCCACTCCATCCTATGCCTGCCTCAGGCTGCCAAGGGGCAGTAGCAAGGGCAGGACCAGTGTCACATCCTCAAGGGTGAGAATGTGCCTTGGGGCTCAGAGGGGCACCCAAGGGCAGGAGAAGTGCTCATGCCCTGGGCAGTGACAGGTGTCCCTGTGACACCTCCTGAAGCCCTGTGCTCGGGAGCCAGGTGCTGGGCTGCTGCCCCACCTCTCCTGGCCTGCCTGTCCAGCTCCAGGACACCCTCCTCCACCTACGCACTGTGCTGTCACCCTCACCCCATTGGGCCACAGGAAAGCTCACTCTGCTCATCGACTGAGCAGGGGTGAGCTGCTGGCTGAGATCGCACACAGTGAGTGCTCAGAATCTGGGCCGGTGCTCCCCAGTCCAAGCTCCTAGAGGGTGGAGCAACCTCTGCCCTGGCAGGATGTTTGCTTACTGGACAGGACCAGCCTGAAGCAGCAACCTGCTGGCCAGCTCAGGTCTGGCACAGTCCAGGAGTGGCAGCTGTTCCAAGACAGCTCACTCAGCTTCCACAAGTGGGACCACAGCCACGCAGTGTGCACGGAGCCCAAGCACAAGGAGGATATGCAGAGATGCCTTCACCGGGCTGCAGGACCCAGGATCAGCAGGGCAGCTGTTACCTCCTAACCCCTGCCCCCCGCACCAGGCAGGACTCCCCCTGTAAAAGCCTCCAAGGAGAAGTGGTGGTCCTGCCCTGTTTCCACAGGCTGGCATCCCCGCTGCCTCAGCCTGGCCCATTTAGAAAGAGAATGGGAACTGTCTGATCAGCATCTGGGTTCTGCCACATGGAATTTTCCGTCTGTGATGGACGTGATGTCAGCACTCGGTCAGGCAAGGCGAGAGGTGCGGGCTCACATCCTGACCGCCGGCCACAGCGCTGGCTGCCAGCCACCTAGAGCATCAGGGGCACCCGGGCCTGCAGCGGTGCAGTGGTGCGGCTCGGCACGGCCATGTGCAAGGGGCCTCGGCCTCCTGGCCCCGGCTCCTGTTTGGCAGGCCTGGACCCCCGCCTCCTCTTGGCCCTTTACTCTTGCCACAGAGGGCCTCCACCCAGATGCCCACGTATGCTCATGGGCCCTGAGTCCCCCGAAGCCCCCACTCTAGAAACACCTAATGAACAAGAGCTCAGGATCTGAAGCTTCGCCCTGTCCTGATTCAGGACCCACTCTGACCAAGGCTTAGGCCTGTGGAGACCCCAAAAAGCCTTCACTGCCAACAACGCCCCACAGACCCAGCAGGGGAGGGTTGGCCTCTAGACCCTCACAGCTGTCCTGTTCCGGAACACCTTGTTTCCCAGAGGGAATCCTCGCTGTCCCCCAACACTTAGCACAGGCCCCTTTGTTCAGGATGCCAGTAACCAGGGCCTGAACCCTGCTCCACAGGCCTCGGCTATTCACCTGTGAGGTGGGTGGGGGACTGGCTCAGCCCCCCGCCTGCTGGCAGTCCAGCTGCAGGGGAGCCTACACAGTGCCCCTACATTTTACTAAAGCCTGCTTGATTCCACTGCACAGATGGCCAACCTGTCCCCTCCATGCCCCTCAGGCTGGCCTGTCACCGTGGCCTGCTCCGCTGGCCCACCTGGACACAGTCTGTCAGCACATGGCATGTACATCCCACATGCCTGTGATGCCCCAGGCAGCTTAGCCACATATCTGCACGGCACCCAAGTGGGGTCATGTTCCACAGGGTTACACACAGGAGCCATAGAGGAACTGCCTACTGGACACAGGCCCTCCCCGACACCTCCCAGAGTGGCCTCTAACCCTGACAGCTGCTGGCCCTCCTAACTCCCTGGTGGCCAGCACAGCCCTCCCTACCCCCGGGACTCTGACAGGAAGTGTGAGCCCACAGTTGCCCCCAGCCAGCCCAGAGACTGCACCCACCACCCTCCGTCCAGCCCACAGCAGCAGGGGAACAGGGACCCACAGGTGTGAGAGGTCAGGGACTTGCCCAAAGTCCCACTCCCTGGGGGAGCTGAGGTGCTGTCCACATACTGAGCAGGACCAGGGAGGCCAGGAGCCTGCAAAGTGGTGACCCCAGAGAAGGCGCCGCCCACAGGTTGGCTACACTGGGCTCAAACAATCCCCAAGGGGTAGCTTGGCCAGTTGGTAAAAGGCCAGGCTCCAGAGAGGAGGCCAGCCCAAATTCTGCCAGGACCTCAGACCTCAGTGGGGTCCACCTCAACACCCCCATGTGGGCCACCCCGGCCTCACCACAGTGGTACCCTGCTCCACAAAAGGTCCAGGGTCAGGCCCTGAGCCTGAGCAATAGCAGGACACGTGAGTCACACTCAGCACTCAGGGACAGGGGCACCATGGGAGCAGGGCAGAGGGCCTGGGGTTCCGCTAAACCACCCTCTCAGGGTCAGCAGGCACCGCAGGGCCAGCAGGCACTCCCCAAGGAGCGTGAGCAGAGGCCTGGCATGAGGACCAGGCTGCAAACCTGAGTTCTGAGGGGCTGCTGGCAGCTGAAACCAGTTGGGCATGCCCAGAAGTGAGGGCAGGTGGAGAAGGCAGGGGGCGGACAGAAGAGGCTCCTCTTCAGTCCCAGGGGCAGTCCTGCCCCTACCCAGAACTCCCAGGGTCCTGCTCTAGAGATAGAGGTGAGACGGGGCTGGTGGGATTCCACACACAGGCACCATTAAGGAGCCCGAAGTAGTCCTGCTGGGGCAACGGGCCCGCAGGAGGGACAGGGACAGGCCAGCCCCCTCCGTGCTGGGACCACTTGCCAGAAGGCTCATACCATCGCTGCTGCCCCTCCTCTAGGCTGTCCTTTGCCTCAGCACCCAATGTGGCCTGCACACACAGCCTCGCCAGTCCCCAGACTCACCTTCTGGGCCAGGGGCTGAGGCCAGAAGGGAAGTCCAGGCCCACAATTGAGTGATGGAGGACAGCCTGGCTTAGGACAGGCCTTCAGAAGAAAGCTCTAGAAAAGGACCCCTCACTGCCTGACTGGGTTGAACGGGTTCAAGGGTCCAGCACAGAGCTGGGCTGAGCTGGCCATGCAGCCCACAGCCCCCCACCCTTCCAACATACTTGGCTGCAGTTCCCAGATGCCGGCCAAAAATTAAAAACAGATTTTTTCCACTGAGCCAGGCTTGGGTTTCAGGAATTCCATGACGGTGAGCTTCTGTCCGTCCTGGAGACAGCACAGCCAGCGCTGGCCGTGTGAGAGCCCAGGAGGCACCCACTTTCCATCCAAGTCCCCCAACCTGAGGTCTGAGGTCTGAGGCCGCCTACTCCTCCAAGAATCACCTGCACAGGGGGCCTTTGAGGAAGGACTGGGCCAGAGCCCAGGAGAGAAGATCTGAGGGTCTACCTAGGCTGGGAGCCTGGCCCCTTGGAGCCACACAACAGAGAATGTGTCTATTTCTGTCCCACCTGACACGCCCCAGCACGAACCCAGAAACTCAATCTTGTTAGCACGGTGTCATAAAGTGCCACCTCATGATCACCCTAGGAGACCCGGGCCTCAGGATGGGCCTGTGAACATCATCGGGCCAGACCAGAGCCTGTCCTGGAGCCGCCTCTGCAGAGGGTTGGGCTGGGCCCCGGACCGCAGATCCCCAGGAGAGGAAAAGACAGGACTGGCAGGCCACAAACCCAGCCTGGAGTGCACAGGCCAGAGTGGGTAGGTGGCACTGTGACTGGTACCTGGTCAGGGGCAGAAGAAAGGGCACTGAGACTTCGGAAGCTTCGGGAAGCCCAGCTTCAACACAGTGCAAGCTGGGCCTACTGAGCACCTGTGATGAACCAGAGTCCCCTTTGGCCATCTGCCCTTCTGTGGGGACCTGGGTGTCAGCCAGCTTCCTCTGCGTGTGGGGGGACATGCTCACTGAGGGTGGCAAGTGTGCAGGTAGTATGATGAGCAGTCATTCAGGCCTGCAGCAGGGGGCAGTGCGGACGGGGGCCCATGAGGGACCCCCCTGTAGCCTCAGCCCCACAGAGCCAGGCCCAGGGTGCTGCTCAGCTCCACCTGGCCCTGCTCTGAGGGCCTAGCAACACCAGGGCACTGTCTCCTGCTCCGGACAAGAACAAAAGCAGCCTCATGGCCAGCTGGTACCCAGCGCAGTCCCTGTCCTGCCCCTGGGCAGTGGCCCCGGCCCAGGCCCACAGCAGCCTCACAGATGGCACCCCACAGCATGACACACCCAATTGTGGGCCCTCCCTTCCCCCTCCCCAAGCCCATGAGCAGCCCTTAGGGCCACATGAGGGCCAGGTGTGCAGACGGGAGACAGGCTCTACAGAGTCTGGGAGGCAGGCCCAGGCATGGCTAGGCCCTTCCAGGGTCCTGCCACTCCCCCACATCCTTCCTCAGGGCCCCATGAGGCACTTCCTGTTTCTGCGACCCTGGTCGCTGGGTTGCAGACTTGATTCCTGTCTCAGGCAATACTGTGGTGGGGGAGGGCACTGCTGGGGGGAACCCAGGGTACCTCCCCGATGCTCCAACTCAGAAACTGCACAGAGGCTATGTACACAGGGAGGGAGAGCCGGGCTGGGGCTTTGGCCTCAGTTTCTCTTCTGTAGGGGTCATCATGCACAAACCCCAGGGCCATGGTGTGGCTCCCCACAAAGTGCATAAAACAGAGCATGGACCTCTGGCAAAAAGGATGTGGCCTAGACTCAGGGCCACAGAGCACTTCCATCCAGAAGCTACCTTGAGCCCCTGACCAAGGCCAGCACAGCGGATGTCCCTGCCCTGTAGGTGTGCTAGGTCCAGGACAGGGGACAGAGTTTGTCCCTGCAGCCTTAAACCTCAAAGTCCAGGAGCCATTGAAGGTCCACTGGGGCCTGTAACCCAGATGCAGACCACCAGGTAGAGGACATGCTGAGTGGGTGCCCACACTCAACCCTGGCCGTGCAGAGGCATTCTGCTGCTTGGCCTGGGCCAGGTCACATGACCCAGGCTCGCTGGTCCGAGTCTCCCTGGGACTTGGACACTGGCCAAGACAGAAGCAGCCAGGTAGCAGGGCTTCCTTGCTCCCCCTACACAGGTCCTATATCCCATAAGCCCAGCTCATTGCTTCTGCCAGGCAGGGGGCGTTCTAGAAGCTTCCGCCTAGTACACTCAGTCTGTTTACTATGTTTCTGTCACTTACAGCCTGAGATTCCTAACTGCTGCCATGGCTACTGGCCAACATCAAGAACCAAACCCAGGACATGGTCCACAATACATGACGCTTAAAAGTAGGTGACAAGATAGTACATAGTACGATTCCGGTCCTAAGCGGTACCCAATCCACAAAGGTATGAGCAGGACAAAGTCTGGATGGAATGTCTGTTATCCTCACATTCCTTACGAATGTCCAAACATTGCATGGTGACTTGCAAACTGGAAGGCAGGTGGTACATGCTCTTTTTCAGCAGGAGCCAACTTCCTTCTGAGATGTGGGGACGATAGCAGCCGGGCCGACCCCCACCGGATAACCGGCTGCTCTGCCACCAGTCTGCAGGTGGGCACACGGCTGACCCTGCATGAGATGCAGCTTTAACCAAGGCGTTGGGGTCCTTGCAATGAGACCACAGGCTGGAGGGCCACGTGGCCCAGCTCAAATCCCCCTCGTGGCTACCCAGTCCAGCTCGCACAGTGTCAGCACTCACACCTTCAGCACATGCTCTGACTGGAGGGTCTTCCTTTTTTGTGGCCAAGGCTCAGGACTGTCTCAAAACCCATACATGTGTTGTTCTCTCTGCCTGGGAGCCTCGTCCCCAAGATCTCTGCATGGCTACTTGTCTATCATTAGCATCTTGACTGACATCTCCCAGCGCTCAGGGTTCTAACGGGCAATGGGCCCCTCATGCTGGGCAAACTGGAGGCAAGCACTACCACCTGGCAGGAAGGTAAGCCAGTGTGCCCACTGCAAAGACTCCTTCCTCTTGGTGTTCACAGTCTAGTGCCCAGCCTCCATGGCAGGCCTGGTGGTACCTCCTCCAGGAAGCCTTCCCTGACTGCTGGGCTCCCGCAGGCCCAGACCAGACCTGGCCACAGCACACCAGGCCCTAGTGGTTTTTCTTCCACTCACAGTTCTGGCCTCTGAACTGGGGGAGACAGCAAGCATGAATGAGAAACTGAGGACAGAGAGCATGAGCTTGACCTCTGCCTCAGATACAGGGAGTGGGGTGGCTTGGAAAGGGGAGTCATAAAGAGCTGGTAGGGGCTGAAGAGGCAGACACCTCTCCTCCAAGTGAAGTCCAGAAAGGCAGACAGACCTGGCCAAGGTCACACACGTAGAAGCTACAGAGCTGGGGCCCAGTCTCACCTTCCAAGGCACCGACATTCCAGCCTGAAGAGAAAGCTCTACTCAACCCGCAGGGACCCCCACCCCCACAGGACAGGCCCAGCCTGCTGGCCTGGCTCTGCAACTACCAGGGAGTGTCCTCCTTTTGGCCCGAGCTCTTCCTCTCTAAAGGGTCCCCAGTCACTCAGCATCAGTGCATGGGAGCCCCAGGCACACTGGCGATGGCCCAGTCCCCAGAGAGCACAGCCCAGGTCCCAGCAGGTTCTCTGTCCCTTCAGCACCTGCAGTGGCATCAGTAACTTGTGCACTCAGCAAACACCATGGTCCCCCAGAGGCGGAAGCAATGCCAGAGCCCTCCTCTCCAGGAAGGAGTATATAGGACCCTTAGGCTCTCAGTTCAGGAGAAATTCACTAGGTGCGAAACCACCTCTTGCTCCTGGCAGAGGCTCCCAGGACGCCAGGGCTCTGGGAGTCTTTGGAACAGCCCTATCAGCAACTTAATCCCTGCAGTCACACCCCCGCAGGAAGCCTGCCCCAGGGCTGACTCTAGTTCTTAGCAGGGCAGGGACAAGAGGCCCAAAGCAAGGTTCTGGCCCCTCCACCTACTCCCAGCGATTCGGAGCCTCACTTTGCTAATCTGTGCAATGAAGACAATCCTCGTTCTCCAGGCTTGAAGAGAGGAAGCCCCACACATCTGGACTCCCGACCGAGATGGCAGGGGCAGAACACGGCAAAAACAGCAAAGAACAAATGCTGCCTCTCATACTACACACACCAGGTCTCAACGTTGCTTCTGGACGGCCCAGGTAGGGGCGACTGCTGGATTCCTGCAGTTTAGGTGGGGGTTGGACTCCGACAGGCTCCCAGGTCAAAAGGGGATACTGGGTTGGCCAGCTGAGGGGCCCATAACTTCCCAGTAAGGGAGCTCCCATCTGTCACACACCCATCAGGGAGCAGGAGCACAGGGCCCTGGCTTCTCTGCCACAAAGCTGAGAAGAAGGTGTGCCAGCCCAGATTTCAGGACAAGGCAATAAAGGCTCAGTGAGCCCAAAGACACCAGCATGGAGGGCAGAGGCAGGACGCACAGCCATGTCCCGCTCTCTCACTGGCTCCACAGCCTGAGCTGGGAGTGGAGGCGGCGGGGGATGAGACAGGCTGGTTTCCACACTGTGAATTATTCAGTGGCTAATTCTGCTCAAGAGAGGAGGCAGGAGAGTGAGTCAGAGCCCTCCCACAGCGCAGCACTCACGGAGCCAGGGCAGAACAGGGTCCTCCAGGGGCAAAGGGCCCAGTTGGGAGTCAGGCAGAGTTAGGCACCACCCGGAGGCCTGGCCACCCTGAGGCTTCCATAGGTTGCAGGCATTGGCTCTGCTCACTCCCCACCAGGCATTCTCAAGGTACACGCCAGAGGCACAGCGTCCTGGAGGCAGGAGGCGGGAGGCATGACGACCAATCCAACTGAGGCTGGTAGCACGGGCCAGCAGGAACACTCTGCAAGCCACAGACACTCTGGCGTCCCAGGGGCTGCCTGGCATGACAGAGAACTTCCTAAAGAGAAGCAGAGCCTCAGGGACAGAGCCAGCACAGGAAGTTCCTGTGTGGGGAGCATGGAGGAGTGGTGTTCCCCCACACTAGTCGATCCCCCAGGATTGGGCTTCTATAATGTGGACGTCAGGTTTTATAAAATCCTGCTGAGGGGTGCGTCAGTGGCTAAGGTACAGGCCATGTAAAGCCCAAAGAGATAGGTTTGGGGAGGAGGAAAAACCCCAGGGCCCCGGGAGGGAAAACAAATTCAGTTATCTCGGGGCATACCTGGATCAATTTCTCACCCGCTGTCTAATCTGCCTAAAACAGATCATCGGGGCGGGGAAATGGGGGCAGGGGCTCCCCTGTAGAGCTGGGGCAAGCAGGGCACCCTCGCCCTCTGGGAGGCCGTGAACAGAGTCCTGAACAGGCAAGGTGTGACATGGTCCAGGGAATACTCAGTTCCCAGGCCATCTGAATGAAGCAAGGCCATTTCCACCACACTTGGGGCTCTACGATGACCCCAAGAAACCCAGAGCACCCCAGTCATGGGTTTCTAGAACCTAAATCTGCAGGGAGGAAGGAAATGGCCACAGCCTGGTTCCTGGCCCAACCTTCACATGGCAGTGACGGGGGTGGCACAGGGATTTGGCATACACCGGGTCCAGGGCCCACTGGGAGAGCCTGTTCACTTGGGGAGATGGCTGCAAGGTCCCCACGGCCCCCAGTTCTGCCCAGGCTCAGCTCATGGCCAGGCTCCCAGGCTAAGGCCTACCTTGTACCCCTGCAGCCAGGCTTCCCTCCCACAGGTGCTACTGGCAAAGGATCCTGAGACAAGCTGGTGTGCTCACAGCACTGTTCCATCCCACAATCTGGCAGCCTAGCAGGGGGTCATTACTGACCAGGAAGGGCTGGCAGGCAACTCACCCACCAAAAGCTTGGCAGTAAGTGGGATTCCCCATCTGGTGGAGAGGGGTGAGGAATCTCCTGGCTGCACCCATAGCTCTCAAAGGCCTGAGGTTCTCTGGGTAGGAGGCTCTGGTCTGGTTGCCCTGGGCCTGAGCAGGCGCTGACAACTGGCAGGGATGGGGCGGGGGGAGCTATGAAGGGGAGGGAGGGCTGTTCCACAAAACCCCAGAAAGAAGGGCCTTAGAGACGCCAGACCAGAAGGCTGTAGTCTGTAGGGCAGACTCCCATGGGGTTGGGGGGGGCCCTCGAGAAGAGGAGAGGAGACCTTTAAGAAGAAAGGGGCTTGTGAGAAAGAAGGGGCCCTGATCCTTGATAGGTGCTGGCGAGTATTTAGATCCTCAGAAAGAGGGTGCGGGAGGAGTCTCTCACGACCCACGGAGAAGGGGGCTGTGACCCTTGATGGGGGATGGGGAGTCTTCAGATCTTCGAAAGGAGGGGGCCATTACCTCGGAATGGAAGGGACCATGACCCTTGGAGAGGGGAGCCGAGAACCCCGGAACAGTGAGGGGTCGAGACCTCCGTAGTGGAGGGGACCCTGACCCGGAGCCCTGACCCCGCGACGCAGGAGGCCCGCGTCACCTGCTGGTAGTCGGTGTCCTCGGGCCGGAACTGGCTGCTGGTGGTCTCCCAGCGCAGGCTGAAGTGGGGAAGCCGGTGCAGGAGGTTCACCCACCAGGGCGCCGCATAGCTGACCCCGGCCATGGCGGGCTGGCCGCCTCAGGCTCACGGCGGCGGCGCGGGGCTCCCTGGGCGGCCAGAGAGTGCAAGGTTCAGGGGCCCGCCGACCCCGGCCCGGCCTCCCACATCGCCCGCGCGCTCCTGGGCTCGGCCCGGCCCGGCTCGGCCCGGCTCGGCCCGGCTCG